>JAGFMF010012210.1:323961-348912 GCA_019455555.1 Galemys pyrenaicus
AAGGAAGGGAGGAAGAAGGAAGCAGGATGGAGAGCAGCAAGGAGACCTGGAGGAGGCACGTGGAGCAGAGGGACATGTGAAGAAACTGCGCTTGCTTCTCAGTCCTGGGCTGGTTGGAACAGATGTGGGTGAGAGACCCGTGGGGAGGTTAACAATCTGATTTTGCATCTTGATTTTGACTTTGCTCTTTTCCTCCCAGATTTGTCTCTTTCTGACCCTTTTCTATGGGTCTCTACTGAAAGGTCCCTTAGACTTATGGCACGCTTTTGGGCCTTGCTTTGGGCCAATCCTATTGGGCTGGACTTTTGCCCTCAAGGGGATAGGTAACTTTAGATGCTTGACTTAGTAACTTTGTTCTTTGTCTTTTCTGTATTGTACCCTAATTGTATTAAAGTTCCTTTCCGTTAAAGGCCTTGTATGTTTGTCTTAATGCGGCGGATGGCAGAACCCATTCAGAGAGGGCAGGTTTGGGGTTTCTGGGGTACCCCTCTCCCTGCCCTGTAGCAGACTGACTTCTAGAGTGTTCTGTACACAGCAGCAAAGTGAGCTCAGAATTAGAGCTCATCAGTGACGAGCACAGCACCCTGCTGTCGTCCCAGTTAGACGGCACGGAGGCCTGAGCAGGGGCACTGCTGGGCCAGGGAGCTGCGTGAGCCCAGACCTAAGTCGAAGGCCGGTGCACATGTGCCCTGGCTGAGCTCCGGGCCACACTCAGGAGTCCCGAGTGACTGTCCGCTCCCTCTGTCGTCCATCAACCTTCCTGAGACCCCTCACTGTCCACTGTCAGGCCGGCCACAGGGAGTGGACACACACCAGCACCTACTATGAGCCGGACCTGCACCTACTGTGAGCTGGATCTGCTTCACCCCCGCAACAGACCCAAGGCTGGGAGGAGAGATGAACAGAAGCAAGATGGGTGGGCTAAGAAGCCAGCCACAAGGCCGGTTAGCAGCTGCGCTTCAGAAATCGTCTCTGAACCCAGTGAAAACCGTGACAGCTGCTAACAGCCCGGAGGCTTGAACACACAGCGGACGCCTAGAAAGCGTATGAGAGAGCGGGGCCTCCGCCTTACCCGGGGAGTCCAGGCTGCCACGGTCCTGCCTTTTGTCTCGGCAGTTCGCCTGGGGTGAGTCCAGCTGTGTCCATCTGGGGGCGAGAGTCAGGGCCACGTCTTCCATCTTCAGCACCCCCTGAGACAACCAAAATCTCACTGAGTCCCTCTTGCCCAGCATCACTCCCAAAGCTACATGTGAAGAAGGAATGTTCCCTTATGGGGGCCTGAGAAACAGCAGGTGGGACACACGCCGACCCCGAGAACCCCGCTGGATGGAAATAAGCACCTCTAAAATGGTCCTTCTTTTGAATGAAAGAATCATCACAGAGGAGAAGCACTTCCGCACCACTGTCTAAACAGTCCAGAGGTAAACCTGTGGCAGCGCAGTGAGGGGGCGGGGCTGTCAACACCTTTCAAATGATTCTGATGTGCTTTGGCAAATGATGTGATTTTGCCAACTACATTTCAATGTAACTAAGTTTCCTCCTAAGCCTTCACACTTCCCTTCATGTGTTGGAAAATGTTATTATGACAAGGGCTTTGGGGTTCACCAGCTGCCCAAGAGAGTCCTGCTACAAAAAGGACCTGAGAACTTCTGAGTCGTAAGCCCTGTGGGACCCTGAGCCTTAAGAAGGAACAGGCCCGGTCTCAGACACTACAGCTGCCTCTACCTGCGGCCTGGGCGGGTCCGGCTGGCTGTCCAGATGCTCCAGCAGCAGCACCGCCTCCTCCCCGCTCTCGGGATGCTGCCCCCGCACCCAGCGCTGCAGCTCCCCGGGCAGGATGGTCAGGAACTGCTCCAGCACCAGCAGCTCCAGGATCTGCTCCTTGCTGTGCGTCTTGGGCTGCAGCCACAGTTGGCAGAGCTCCCGGAGCCGGCTCAACGCCTCGCGGGGGCCCTCAGCCTCGGGGTAGCTGAACTTTTGGAAGCGCTGGCGGGAGCACTCAGAACCTCGAAGGAGGCCGCCTCTCAAAGCAGCCTTCTCCGCAAAGGCGGAGGCTTCTTCCTTCTTCACCTTTATGACTAGCAGCCTCATCGGGTTCCGCGCACATTGGGCGCCCAGGCCTGTACCTTCTTTGGGTTCTCTGGCCATCCTGGGCCAAGGCAGTCCTCCAGCCTCACTCTAGGGTGCTGCTGTATTTCTGCAGAAGATTCCTAGAAGTGGGAGATCACTATTAGCCAATGAAATCTCCAGCAGTTCCCTCCTATCCCACCCAGGAGCCCAAGGACAACACTGTGGAGCAGCTGCGAAGATTTCTTCCCCACTTTTGAGTGCCTCTGCGGCTTCATCCTTAACATGACTCCAAACTTTCTGCCCTCAGCAAGCTCCCCCCACAGATATTATGGGCCTGGGCCTGGACAGATGCAGCCCACCCCCGATATCCAGGCTAATGGGAGAGAAATGGCGGCTGTGTCAGAAGAAACATTTTGCCTCCAAAGACCCTCTCCATGACTGACCCAGTTCTGAAGTGACCCCAAGGTCCCCACCCTATCCCACTTGACAAACTATGGCAGGGAAATGCACATGAACACAACACCACAAAGTGCCACAAACTTCATTCAACTTTCAGCACCTGCTCCATCTGGGGCGCCTATAGTGGGCCCCACATGGGGACACCTGGCATCTTTAGGTCAGGCAACTGTGTTCAGTTCTCCAACTGAGCAAAATGGAAGGCACTGGACCAGAAGATCAGTTACAAGCAGGAAGAGCTGATCAAATAATTAAATATATCAACGATGACAAGAACAAAGCTTTTCATCATCACAGAAGAAAGTTAAAATATGGAAGGGGGAAATCTAGAGCGAACCCCAGAATGTGGGATTGGAATGAAAGGTGTTAGTATGTAACTCCAACTCCAGTACTTATAGTTACAAATAGAGAGAAGTTGCAAATATATTTGATTTGTACTCAGGCTTAGAATTAAGACTTTTCTGGAGGCTCAAAAAATGGGTGCTCTCGTGCACTGAGGGAGAACCAAGGTTTCTGCTGGAACCAGGAGCCCCACTCCATCTGCAGTGTGTAAAAGCCTTTCTTGCTCCTGGTAAATCGAGGCAGCCAAGGAAAAGGCATCCCAAGTCGTAGCGCCTTGGGAGTCTGAACAGCACAGCACGTGACACAAAACAGTTTGGGTCTTTGCTTTGGGATAGGCTCTTCTTCAGAATAGCTTAGATTTCTCTCCTAAATGATAGAAATAAACCATTATAAAGAGGATTGAGAAATGACACTAACCTTCAAAGGAACAGTAAGAAAAGTCAGTTCCCAAGACCACTCACTAAAGATGATAAGTCATCAAGAAATAATAAGGCCAGTAGGAGTAAGAATAGCAAATCCCTAAATTGGGTTTACCCTGTGCCCAGTACTATTTTAAGTGACAATGCATATTAACTCCTTTAACCCTCACAAAATAGTCAATAAAGTGGTATCACTAGTCTATTTTGCGAAGCGGTAAAATGAGGCACAGAGAGGTCAAGGAACTGGCCAAATGTCACACTGTAGTGAAGAATCAGTGGCAGGACTCGAATTGTTGGGGTTGGATGGGGGGAACCCTCCTAAATGGATTACACACATAGGTTATGGGCTTCAAACCCCATTCCAAACCTACAAAATCCAAAAACTACAAATCCCATAAGGTCATTATCGAAAAGCAGATCACTGGGACCTAAGAGTGGAGTTAAGCAGCCAGGCTGAGTATGAAAACAAACATGTGGGCCTGGGGGCTCTCTTTTTCTCTTGGGAGCCAGCTCTCAGCCCGCTGTCTGGTTCCAGCTCCAAGGAACTGGTAGGACATTTACGGATTTGTATCCCTCTCTTCCCCTTGTGTTATTCTCTACGCTATTTCCCCTTCTCTTGTAAATAAAACCCTTTATTAACCTTTGTTGTGTGTGCCTGCAGTTGGGGCATTATAAGTGCCGTTGGAGCGCGCGGGTGAGAACCCAGTCAGGCAAACCCATTTTATATTAGGGTTGCCCTGTAACAGTTCCACGGAGTTGGACTCCAAAGCCCAGGCCCTCTCCAGTACCACCGAGTAACGAAAACTTCCTGAGGAAATCTCACACGCACACGAACGCGGGGACAAAAGAACGGCGCAACAAGTGGTGGGGAGTTACCACAGGAGACTGAACTCACACTGCGGAATCAGCGTCCGAAACGTGACCCCGACTCATCCCGAACTCCCCAAGTTTTGGAACCCAGCAACTTCGGCGGGGTGGGGCGGGGCCGGAGGCGGGACGGCGCGCGGGCGACTTCCGGCCTCTCTAGCCGCGTCCGCCGCGCTCGCTCGTCCGCCCCTCCCCGCGCTGCCCGACCCCTCCGGCCTCGCGCGGAGCCTTGGAAAGCCGCTTTCCAGGCAGTGACCCGGTGAGGAAGCCTGGTGCAGATCTCGAGGTGCAGATCTCGAGCTACACCTTGCCACGTTTGCGAAAAGAAGGTAGTATAAGGAATTCAGATGCTCTTTTTGTGTGGTCAGAAAGACTACGCTGGCATTGCTACTGCTTCTGTTCTGCTCCAATACTTTCTTCTCAGGCACTAATTCAGCCTAATCTAGACGTCTCTTTTCTAGTTGTGTACACAGCATTTACTACGCCCCAGGGGCTACCCTAGTAGGTCTACAAACACTCATTGTCTGATTTCAGTTCACAAATCAACTCACGTAGTTTACGTGTCCACGTCTCCTAGAGTCGGAGAGTCCAGAAAACAAGACTTGGAAAATGAAAAGCAAGCAACAGCCACAAGAACTTTGTATTCTCGCCCGCACCACCTCCACCTCCCCTTTGTGGAGTGAGACAGCAGAGGAAAAGGGCAGATTCGGGAAGGAGTGAGTGATGTTATTAGACCCGAGGCCTGGGATGGACCTTCCGGCCCTGACGTTTAGGGTTTGTGAGACCACCACTCTCCCGAGGCCACAAATCCTCTGACCTCGCATCCAATCCGACCGATCGCGATCTCCGAGCTTGGGAACAAGGTGGACACCAAGGCGCAGCAGCCTCCGGCGCTCCTAGAGAGTACCAGAGCGCGCCTAGAGGGAAAGGGTTGCTGGGCAACTGGGCTCAGGACGGTGACGCACTTCCGGCCTTTGTGGTTTGTCGGTTGTCTGGGTGATTGCACGCCGCCACGGGTCTGGAGAGGCCTGACCCGGAGGTGAGTGTCAGACCCTGGTCCCGACCTGCCGGGCTCCCTGGAGACTAAAGGTCGGGGCCGTACGGTTGGCGGGGCCTTACGCAGGTGTGGCGCGCGGATACGGGCGAGGGAGTGGAAGGTCCCGCCTCTGCCCCTGTTGGGGTCTTGGGGAGACCCCTGGAGAGGGCGGACCTTTGTAAGGACCCCGAGGTGAGGCGGTTCCGGAGGGCGTCTGGCTGCAATTCTGGCGTTGTCTCTATAATCGATCACCTTCCTTTAACTAGTGTTCCGAATACGAAGTATATGTCGCAGCCGTTTATGTTCTTAATATTTCAGGATCGCAGCATCTTGACTTGTCACCCCTCACCCCTAAATAGCTACGTATGTGCGTCTCTAAAAATTAAGGGCATTTTACATACAAGTCGTAACCATGATGACCTTAACAACCCCAACTAAATGTAGGAGCAGTCTCTAATGTCACCCCAAATCTAATTCATACTCAGAATTCCCTTCGTCCTACAAGTGTTTTTTTACTATTGGTTTGTACCAATTAAGATCCAGTTGAAGACACTTATTGAATGTAGTTAAGGCTTTTCATTTAAAACTATCCTGCCCTTCCTCCCTGGTGGCACAGGGGTTACAGTCTCCATCCACTACAGCATGAGTTCGATCCCCAGCCAGGGAAGCGACCTACATGGGACAGCAGACCTCTCTAGTCTCTCCCACTGCACCCCTCAGTAGATCCACCTGTTCTTTTCCCCACTCTGTCTCTGGTGAATTCTCTTACTCCCACCCCCGGCCTACACCCCAGTTCTTGTATGCATACATTTTAAAAAGATGTCTAAAAAATATATACCATCCTGCCCTTACCCTTCCTTTCCTCTGTCCCATTGCCTTGTAGACAGGGAGACTGGCCAGTTCTCCTGTGCTGTATTCTCATTTCTGGAATTGCCTGTGTATTTAAGTTGTCCCCCTAGTTCCTTGGTACTGTAATTAGTTATCCCTTGAGATTTTATTTTACAATGTGGGTAGTTTATGATTTTCTTTATAGCTTCATAGTTGCTAATGTAAGTAAAATGCTTTTTCCACCATGTTTGTCGTTCAAATATGGAAGCTGAGGACACATCATCCAAGTTTGGGTTGCATCCCTCTTTTAGCCTGTGTCCCTGAGCTCATTCACCATCCAGGAGCAGAGCTTCCTAAAACACAAATCCAGTCTTGTCACTTCCCTTCTTAAAAGCCTTCTGTGACATTCCATTGCACTTAAAATACAAGCTCCTATGCCTTGCATGGTGTGGCTTGTCTTGCCTAATTTTCCCATCCTCCTTTGATAGTCTGGCCTCCTTTCATTTCTTTGATCACACCATGCCCTGCCTCAGGACCTTTGAACAGTCTTGAGTGCTCTTCCTCACTTTCCCCCACCTCTGCTCTTTGCATAGCTTACTCCTTTGACGTCTTCAGTGCTTAGCTTACATACTGCCTCACCTCCTACCATCCTGTCTTAATAGGTCCTCCACTTATTTGATCACTCAGTACCTGATATGTTTTCCTCATATCACAACTGGTAGTTATTTATTTACTTATTTTTCTTGTTATTCTTTATCATTCCTTTTAAACTGGAGAACTTTTATTCTTAGTTTCACACAAGGTCGTCAACATTAAGTAATCCAGTGTTCACAAATGATTGATTCCAGAAATTGGATTCTGCCAACAGTTTAAGACTCTTGTATTCTAAAAATATAGTGGATAAATTTATTATTACAGTCAAGCATCTTTCAGTGATGGGAGTATGTTCTGAGGTGATTTTTGTCATTGTGGATGTCAGACACACACCTGTTACATACCTAGACTAGATGGTGTGTATGGCCCATCCTTGCTCAAAATGTCATGGAGTTATGCATGACTGTAATGAAATGTCATGGAGTTATGCATGACTGTAATGGACTGACTTGCAAAAATGTTTTCCGAACATACTTCATTAAGCCACGGCAAGGACAGGGGAAAGAAGGAAGGGAAGATACCCTCTTTCCATTCTCTGTGCCCTCCTGCTCCCAGGCTGTGTGTGTAACCCTGCGCTCCCGGCCAGGCCTCCATGTCTGCCGTTTCCTCTGCGAACCACGCTCCCCACCTGTAGATCTAGACACCATATAACAAAAGGCCTGGAAGACTCAACATGGGCACTTGCCACTGGTGTACCTTTCTGCTGTATTGTGTTTACCTAATTCCATTACATGCCCTAATTTTTTCAATGTTATGCAATTTGGTAATAGCTGATTTCTTTTTTTTTTTTTAAAGATTTATTTATTTATGCATACAAACACTGGGGTACAGGCCAGAGGTGTGGGGGGGTGAGAGGATTCACCACAGAGAGCTGGGAGCAGAACAGGCAGATTAATGGAAGTACACTGCTGAGGGGAGCAGCGGGCACAAAAGGAGAGGTCTGCCGCACCATGTGGGTCCCCTCCCTGGCCAGCAGCAGGGATTGAACTCGTGCTGCAGTGGCTGCGGTTTGCTTCACAGTGCGTTGCTTAACCCACTGCGCCACCAGGGAGGCCCAATGGCTGATTTCTTAAAAAGGAACAAGTACTTGATCTACATCTCGTGTGGAGGGGATGAGTTCTTTAACATCACCTTTCGGAAACACTGCAGCATTTAGCAAGTAGTGTTCAGCTCATGTGGCCCAACTCACATGTCCCTGCTCCTAAGTCACATTCTTTTATAGCTTCACACCTAGGGCTGATTTTTGTCTACTCTTTGCTCCCTGGATGTTCAGCTGAAGACTCTATTATAGCACTCATCATTTGATATTTTAACTGGTTTTGTATGCCCTGTTAGTCACCTAAAGTTACTATATATTTACTCTCTACTCACCTTTGAAATCAGTATTCCTTTGTTTATTTTCTTAGAATAAATATTCTATTTCCTTTCTTAAAAGATTTACTTATGTATACATACAAGAACTGGGGTACAAGCCAGAGGTGCTGGGGGTGGTGGTGAAAGGATTCACCAGAGACAAAGCAGAACAGGCAGACTGACTGAAACACACTGCTGAGCGATCAGCGGGAGAGGCAGGAGAGGTCTACTGTGCCATGTGGGTCGCCTCCCTGGCCGGGGATTGAGCTTGTGCTGCAGTGGCTGTGGATTGCTTCACAGAGCTGAGACTTAACCCACTGCACCACCAGGGAGGCCCAGAATAAATTTACCATTTATTTCAAAGGGTACAACAATCAGGAAAAATACTGAGGGTTTTCTGTGAGAAGTTTCCTTTCTTGTCCTGTAACAGTTCTACCTGGCTTCCTCCCAGCGGCCACCCTTTTCTTGCCGTAGACTGTGCTGTAGCAGACGCAGAACTGGTGGTTGGTGCAGCAGTAAGCATCTCCCACACTTGGTCTGTGGGGTTTAGCTGATCTGGTGGGGCTGCCTAGCAGCTCTGCAGATCTCAGCGAGGCCCCCTCACATGTTCAGGGGGTTACTTGGCTGAGGATGATCTCATTTGTTCAGCAGGGATGATTTGGTTCTGTCTCAGTGTATCTTATCATCTGACAGCCACCACAGAGGCAAGGGCGTGCAGGCTTCATCTTACTTTTTCAGCCTCTGCATCACGCTCTCTGGTATCACACTGGCCAGATCCAGTCACAGAGGGAGGGCACTGCCCAGTACATGGCTGCACGGAATGGTGAAGAATCGGGGCCATGACCATATCCTGCCTTACCCTATTTTCCAGCTTATAAATATACAAATGAAACCTTACACATACTTTTTATCATCATAAATGATAGCATAATGTGTATTGTTCCTATACTTTGCTTTTTTTCCCCTCCACTACTTTGTTGTGTCCACTAATACATGTTTGCCATCAGGGAATCTTAAATCTGTTACCCTTTCATCCCAAGCTGGAGTGAGCCTTTTAAGATCATCCCAGAATGGCTTCAACAGAAGAACCAGATGGGCTTAAGATTGTGAAGGTGGAGGATGACACAATCTGGGACCAAGAAGCCTACCTTCGGGAGAACAGCTTTTCTGGCCAGGAGACTTCCCGCCAACTTTTTAGGCACTTTTGTTACCAAGAGACTCCTGGTCCCCGAGAAGCCCTGAGCCGGCTCCGGGAGCTGTGCCGCCAGTGGCTGAGGCCAGAGACACACACCAAGGAGCAGATCCTGGAGCTGCTGGTGCTGGAGCAGTTCCTGACCATCCTGCCTGAGGAGCTGCAGGCCTGGGTGCGGGAGCAGCATCCGGAGAGCGGGGAGGAGGCGGTGGCCGTGGTAGAAGATCTGGAGCGAGAGCTCTGTGAGCCAGAGAACCAGGTGAGAAGAGGATGGTGGCTGCTGGGCACTGAACACTGAGGACGGGTGATGTCGGGTGCCGGCTTAGTTGGCTGTGGCCATGTACCAGGCTCTGTTGCTGTGCAGCTGGTCACTCCCAAGCCTTAATGGCTTAACAAAACAAACATTATCTCATGGTTTCTGTGAGTCACAATTTGGGGCAGTACTTAGGAAGTGCTCTCATGAGTTTGCAGGGAAGATGTCAGGCACTTTCTGTTGGTTATCTCCAGACCTGGCTGAGACCCGTGCAGCCGCTTCCAGGATGGGTCTTCAGCATGGTGGGTGGTCAGGGGCTCAGATCCTCGTGGACTGTCTTACACAGAGGTCTCAGGTCTTTACCACGTGGGTTTCTGCCCCTGGTTCAGTGAGTGTCCTCATGACATGTTGGCTGGCTTCCCTGAGAGAGACAGGGAGAGAGAAGCCCCGTGCTTCTTAACGTCTGTCAGGATCATTTACCATCACACCTGCCACACAGTCTGTTCAGTAGAAACGAGCTGTTAAGTACAGTTCACACTCAGGGGAGGGGACTTAGGTCAGGTTTTAAAGGAAGGAGCATCAAAAACTTGTCGACATGTTAAACCACCACTCCACGGCAGGCAACTCTTGTTCTTCCTCGCTGCTCTCATGTGTAAACTCCAGGCCTTCCACTGTGCAGTTTCTCTATAAAATGTTTCATCTGGTTCCCTAGGATTGCTCTCGTTGGTGTTGGCTTGTGCTCTTGTAGGCCTTTCTTAGGAACTCAAGTGTACCTTTCTGCCTTCAGACCCCAGACCATAAACAGAGACATTCAGAAGTGTGCTCAGAAGATGTGGTTCACCCGAAGGCCAAGCAGGACTCGGCAGCCATCCAGCTTCAGGCCATGGTGCCACAGCTCAAATGTGAATCTTTCGATCCCCACAAATTTGGAGAACAAGGTAAGGACATTGATGGGCCCATTCTGGTGACCTCTGGTTGCTCTATTATGTTATATTAAGACTGAACTCCGGGCCTCCTTGGTGGCACAGCGGGTTGAGTGCTGCTTTGAAGCATCCACAGCACAGCAGTGCGTGAGTTCAATCCCCAGCCAGGGAGGGGACCCACCTGGTGCAGCAGACCTCTCCTGCCTCGCCCGCTGCTCCCCTCAGCAGTGTATTTCAGCCCATCTGCCTGTTCTGCTCCCCACTGTCTCTGGTGAATCCTCTCACCTTCCGTGACTCTGGCCTGTACCCCAGCTCTTGTATGCATAAATAAGTAAATCTTTTCAAAAAAGAAAGAAAAAAAGACTGAACTCTAGGGCCAGATTCCCTAAGTTGGAATCTTAATGGTGACATTGGGCAGGTCAGATAACCTGCCTGTGCCCTCATGCATCTATAAAATGGGGATAACTACAATACCCCAGTCACAGAGTTGTTTGATTATCTAATAAGAATATATATGTAGAACACACAGAACAATGCCTCTGTAGTACATCCTTTCTGGGAGCCTCACCTTCCCTGGATGACCCCACCACATTCCAGCAGTGCCAATGACCTCTTACTCTGCTGGTCTTAGTATCCACATTCAGCCTTTTTTTTAAAAGGTTTATTTATGCATGCAAGAGCTGGGGTACAGGCCAGAATCCAGGGAGGTGAGAGGCTCCCCAGAGACAGAGCGGGGAGCAGAACAAGCAGACTGACTGAAACACACGGCTGAGGGGAGCAGCCGGCAAAGCAGGAAATGTCTGTTAGGCCATGTGGGTTCCCTCCCTGGCCGGCAGCAGGGATCGAACTCATGCTACAGTGGCTGCAGTTTGCTTCATAGTGTGTTGCTTAACCTACTGCACCACCAGGGAGGCCCCTCCACATTCAGCCTTTCTTTATATTACACCATTGGTTGTGAGTCCTACAACATGTTTGATGTACAACGTGTTTGATCCATTTATCTTTGCAGATGGTAAAACTGTATCTGAAAATCGGGAGTTGGCATCAAAACAAGAAGTCTTAAAAGAAATGGAGTATTTTGGGAATAGCAGACTCCAAAGAGATGTTCCTTTGGATTCTAAGTTCAGAGAAACTTGTAAACCTGAGAGCAGGGTAGGAAAACCAAGAGGACACCATCCTGGAGAGAGACGCCATAGGTGCAGTGAATGTGGGAAAAGCTTTACTCAAAGTTCAGTTCTTGTTCAGCACCAGAGAACGCACACTGGGGAGAAGCCATACGAATGTGAAGAATGTGGGAAGACCTTCAGCCAGCGGTCAGGCCTGATTGAACATCAGCGGAGCCACACTGGAGAGAAGCCCTATCAGTGTAAGGAGTGTGGGAAAGCCTTCAGTGCCAGCAACGGCCTCATCAGACACAGAAGAATCCACACGGGGGAGAAGCCGTATGAATGTGAGGAGTGTGGGAAGGCTTTCCGCCTGAGCTCATACCTCGTTCAGCACCAGAGGATCCACACTGGAGAGAAGCGCTACCGCTGTAAGGAGTGTGGGAAAGCCTTCAGTCAGAATGCAGGGCTCTTCCAGCATCTCCGAATCCACACAGGGGAGAAGCCCTACCAGTGTGGACAGTGCAGTAAAAGCTTCAGTCGGCGAACGCTCCTTATCAAGCATCAGAGAAGCCATACCGGAGAGAGACCATATGAGTGTGATGAGTGTGGGAAAGCCTTCAGCCATCACTGTAACCTCATTCGGCATTTTAGAATCCATGCTGTGCCCAAATTAGACTGAGTCCATGGCTCCTCCAGCCCCTTCATGGGGGCATACTGGAAAGTAAGAGTTTCAGGAGGCTGATTTTGTTCTTATCAAATTTATGTTGCTTTGGAATGAGTCGGTTGTGTTCATACCAGGGATTGGTATCTTGGGGTGGGTGAATGATGTGGGCGGTGTCAGCCATCTTCCCTACCTCTTGATTTATCTCTAATGATTTCCCTTATAGGGGCCAAGTCTTAACCTGGAAGTAAACTGGAGTGGAGGGGCTGTTCTTGAGTAAAGTGAGTGCTGAACAACTTTCAAAGGTGACAGTCTAAATCTGAATCAGAATTTCAAAAGACAGGAAATAAAAGTTGAGCTTAACAGCATACTTTGCTAGACCTTTGTCTTCAAAGTATGTTTAAAAATATAGGAGCAGACGTGGGCATGTGGATGGATATGCACATGCGTGTTCAGATGCGTCTGAATATGTGGTTTTCCTTACGCTCAGGAATCATAACCAGAAAAATTTCTTGGTTATTTGTGACTAGGACAATTAGATTTTCAGATTATCTAGACTCATACTTACTGAGTTTTACAGTAACTACACAATACCTGGCATATTGGTAAAATACACATTCTAAATTTCCAGTAAGGGTCTGAATGGAGCCCTGGAATCTGCCTTTGAGTAAGTTGCCGCTGCTGCTCATGGGGTACACCCTAAGCCAGCCCTCCCTGCAGGGATCCCCTCCCCCTGCCTCACCTGAGGAGAGGGAGGTGTCCTGAAGTGCAGCGGGCAGGTGGTCTGGGAAGCAAGACCATGTCCTCTCCTCTGACATGGGCAGATTCAGCCACATTTTTTACCTGCAGAGTCTAAGCAGTTCTTAGGCATGTCAGGGGAAAGCCTCTGTGCCTGAGCTGCCGTCCTGCGCCTCCACAGTCCCAGCACAGCGCTGCACATTTGTGAGCCTGCGTGCTCGCAGCAGCTCAGGACGTGCCACACGGTCTCCCCTGCGATGTCCTCACCTGCGGGGCACTTAGCTTCAACACTTAACGTGGGCTCAGTCCCCAGGGCATGTCACCCTCTCCAAGTTCAGCCCGCTCCTCTCTCACCACCTCAGAAGGCAAAGCAAGTGGAGCCGGCAGCTCCAAAACAGGCCAATAGGAGTAAGGAACAAAAGCAGAGGAGGGGGCCTCCTGCAGTGCCATAAGGGAAGCCTTCAGTGAAGTGCACACTGAAGGCAGAATCTGGTGACTTTTTTTTTTTCTTTCCCCGGATCCTATTTCCCCAATCTGGTCCACAGCATTCTAGTAGCTACTACCACCTCTTTCCTGCGTTCGGCCTCATGACCGTGACAGGAATTTGCAGAGCCCAGGTCAGAGGTGCACCAGGAGACCTGGAGAGACTGTAGGCCAGAGGGGCGCAGGCAGCTGTGGCTGGTAGGCCCTGTGGAGGGGCGGGGCACCCAGGAGCACAGGCCCCGCCCCTACAACCCAGGCGGGCAAGAACAGGCACCTAAGTAAACGAGAGAGTTGGAAGATAACAAACTGCTCTGGGAACCGAAGGCAGAACAGGATAAAGGGGTGCGGCTTTTTACACAGGGGGATCAGGGAATGCTACATTCTAGAGTTGGAAGATAACAAACTGCTCTGGGAACCGAAGGCAGAACAGGATAAAGGGGTGCGGCTTTTTACACAGGGGGATCAGGGAATGCTACATTCTGGAAGCATTTGGGCGAAGATTTGGAGGAGTGGAGAGGGCCACTTAGTGCTCTCTGGGAAGGGGGTGTTCTAGGAAGATGGATTTAGAATCAAGACAGCCTCCCCACTAGGCTTCCCTTCAGTCACCCCAGAAGAGGAAGCCGGGGTGGGTACCTGTCGCCCACTGGCTGCATCAACAGCATATACAGTGCAGCTCATGTCGCAGCGGGTCAGGTGGCAGGGCCCATATTCCAGGCTGCCCATCCCATGCTCTTGCCTGCTGAGTGCCTGAAAACTTTGTTTTCCCACCTGGAAAACTGATCCTCTTCCTTAATGGAGAAGGCACAAGTGATGCCACTTACCTAGGTGTCGGGTAATGACTTTGAGTGATGGGGTGTGTCCTAAAAGCCTTGGAGGGGAGGCTGACCTGATGGATTAGGGATGATTGGGTATGAGAGCTGGCGAGGGCGAGGGTGGGGAGGTGCAGGACTTGGGAGGCACCAGCCTGCTAGGCACAAGGTCTGGGAAAGTGGGCTGGAGAAGGGGAGACAGGGCCAGGTGTCTTGGTAGCACAGTGTGGCTGCTGTTACTGTCTGGCTGTGTCACTGTGGACAAGTCACTTCCCTGCTCTGTGCTCTTGTGAAGAGCTGCAGGAGAGGGGATCTCAGGTCTCCTGGTGCCTCCCAGGCCACCAAACGAAGTCGGGTCTGGGCTTTGGGTTCTAATCCCGTGGGGGAGGTTCGGGGCTGCTTTTAGGCGACTGAGAGTCTTACTTGCCTCTACCGGGATGGACCAAAAGCGAGAAGGCACCGATGGGCAAGCGAGCGCTCCGGTTGCCTAGCGACTCAGCGAAAAGTGACCACAAGGTGGGGCACCCGGACCCCCGGTTCCGCTGCTGAAAGTGGGTGGGCGCTCTGCCAGCAAGGGGGTTTCTGGGGGTCCCTGGCCAGAGCGAGTCTGGGCGCTCGCTGGGCTGCAGGCAAGGTCCCACGAGTGCACGGCTGAGAGAGGCGGGATAACGCGGCGTTTAGGGGGTAACCATGACGCCTCCTACAAATAAATGCTGGGAGGCTGACCGAGCTGCCCGCACAGTTCAGTCCTTGACTCGGAGTGACTCATCGATGAGGGTTGGGGGAGCTGCGCCTGGAGTTCACGGTCAGGACCTCTGCGGTGATGGCGCCGGAGTGTTCACGTTTTTGTTTCTTAGTGCGTTGCTTAACCCACTGCGCCACCAGGGAGGCCCACGTTTTTGTTTCTTATTGCAGAGAATTTAAAGCACTGACAAAAGTCGAAAGAATAATCTTAAGAAACCTTACAGGCCACCTACCTTTAATAGTGAGCAGCTCAGGCCCAGTCTTGTTCAAGGACATCCACACCCACTCTCCCTTCCCTGGCTGTTGTGAAGCAAATCCCAGATGGCCTGTTACCTGTCATTATTCCTGTTGTTCCTCTGACACAGTTGTAAAAATACAGCTTTGCTATCTTTATCACCTAAAATTACTCCTTTTATCATTACACACCCAACAAAGACTTCACATTTCCAGTTCTTATTGATGTCACAATTAAAAAAAAAAAAAAGTTTGGTTGAATTGGGATCCCATGCTGGTGCCTGGCTGATAAAGGTTCGTTTCTTTTGATTAGATTCACCCTGCTTTTCTTTCTTCCTCCCTTGTGTTGTATTTGTGGGGGGTGGAGAAGATTGTTTATCTGTAGTTGTCTGCAGTGTGTATCTTGAATGCCGGGGGGTGCAGTTCCTGCACGTTGTATAACATCTTTCTGTCTGTATATCCTGGGAACTGGTGGTTCATCTTTCTGTCTGTGTATCCTGGGAATTGGTGGTTCAGTCTAAAAGCTTAAACATCATCAGGTTCAGCCTGTTTGACAAGACCACGCCATCAGGGTGCCATGCTCTTTTAATGAAATGATGCTCTTCTATACGGTTATCAGCTGTTTGTATCCGTCCTCTGTAAATGCCTTATTCATAGCCTCTGTCCAGTTTTCTTTTGAGCTTTTTAACTTTTCCTTATCAGTGGGTAAAGATTCTTTATGTTCTGTATATTCCTCCTCATACGTGTGCGCATATGCACACACATCTCTGTATTTTTTTTCTTTTTTCAATTAGGGCTACCTCTGAAGACAGTGTGCTTAATAGGGGGGTCTCCCTGAATCCCGGGCTCCAGGCAGAAAGAACCTGCTACTAAACTATGGAGACTATGGAGAGCTACAGAAAGACACTGCTGTGGCCAGGCCAGTTCCCTCCAGGACAGAGAAGGGCTACAAAAGTCAAGGTGGAAACAAGCAGCTTTACATGGAAACAGGAATCCAGGCTGCCAGAAAAGAACCTTAACCAGAGAGAGCACTTCCGGCGCCTCTGCTGTAAGGAGTCTCTTTGGTTCGAGTGACGTTGTACCATCTCTGGGAGCTCGGCCATTGGAGGCTGTGACCAGGGAGCATCTGCGTTTGGTATAGGACACCCTCACCTCAGGGGCTCTGTCTCAGCGGCGGACACTGGATTCAGCACCACTGTGTGGTCACGACGATACTGCCTGCATCTTAAGAATGGCACTCTCCAGAGAAATCCACCATCCAAAGAGGCAGGATGCTACCCTTTAAATACAGTATCATTAGTTCAACAAGTGATCCCCACACCTGACACCAAAATTAGATGTTAAAAGAGGTCCCCTGGAATTCAAAGTTTTTACAAATAACTTTCAATATTATTTGTTATAGTCTTTGAAGCTTCATATAAACATCTAACTTTTAAAATGAGTTATTTAATTCTCTGATTCCATGGCATCCATCAGGTTTGCTCTGGGAGGAGGGAACAATCGAATGTGAAGGCGTGGTTGGCAAGGTTGGCGCTATGTCTGTCAAGGTCCTAGTCTGACAGGGGAGCGTGGTGCTCCAGGTAGAAATGCGCCACGTATCTCCGGAAGTCCAGGAGGTCCAGAGAGGCGGCTGGGCTGCAGGCTCGGTGGAGTTGCCACGCGTTGCTCACGGCGGTGTCAATCATGTAGTTCACCAGAACTGAGTACCACTTCCTGCTTCTGATTCTCACCTTGTATTTAGAGATAGTTTGCTCCATTTTAGCAACACCTGCCTTGCATTCATCATACAGAGCCACTATGGATGGCCGACTTAACTGAGAGGTGTCCTTGTCGCCAGCAAAGCCACCAGCCTCGCTGACGGGCTCTATGCCCACGGCATTGGAGCACAGGCTGACGATGCCATCGCCAAGCCAGCGACACACGATTATCTCATCGCTTTCCTCCACTCGGAAATCAAAATACCCCTTCTCCATTTCTTTCATTTGTTCTGCATCCATGAGGGGGCATTTTTCAGTCCTGTCCTCTTGAATTATTCCTGTTGCCTTCAGCCCTTTCTTCTTCAAGGCTGACACCAACTTGACACTTGTAAAGAAGCTATCAAAACACAGGTGATAGGAGTGTTGACCTCTCTCCAAAAGAATATCAGCAAAATTCATCACTAGGTTGCCGCCTAAACCGAGCTCAGGATCCTTATTTGCCATCAGAGCTGATTCTTCCTGGTAGGGCTCAAACCAAACCAGATAACCCTGCGTGGTTGTACCACACCAAATTTTGTAGCCAATTCGGACAGGCTTCCCATTCAGGAATTGGCCACTATCAAAGCATTCACACATTGTCTTATCAAAACAATAGTATTCTTGTAGAGGGGCATATAGGAGAAAGTTTTTATTCATTTGCTTTATGAGGGGCCTCAATTTTGTAAACTTATCTTTTCGATCTAGGTGGCTATTATCTGCAAAGTGTAGGTATGACAAAATCAACTCAAACCTGTCCCTTCTAATTGCATCTCTCACCTGGTTCTGATCGGCATCAGCCACTTCCCAGTACATGCCCCTTTGGGGGTGCCGCACAACTCCACTCAAAAGCAAGACGCCGAACACACACCTCATCTCCTGCACTGTGACTTCCAAGTTGACATTTTTCTGAAAAGCGTAATTATTGGTTTCACTGACAATCAAATTAAATGTTTCGTCATCAAAAAATAACTCAAAGAGCTCTACCGGGCTCAGCTTTTCACTCTTGAGATTCAAAAGCCCAGTATCCAGCGCTGACCAGCACGGGAAGGCAGCGCGGATATCTCTCTTGACCCAGCTCTTTTCTGGGACGGCTGCCGTCTTTCGCTTTTTTTGAGCAGGCTGGCTCTCAGGCACGACCTCTTCTTCCACATCTGAATCATCAGAAAATGCCAAGCCTTGCAGCAGCTCGCTCACCCGAGCTTTGTCTTTTCTCCTCCCTTTCCGGGTAATGTCTCCTGCGGCGTATTCCAAGGATGAGACGTGCATCCGGGCCCACAAGTCCCCCTGGTGACGGCCCCTCAATGTGTTCAAATGTGCAAGTGTCCTTTCAGGAGGGACAGGAGTACTGCCAGGGACCTGGGATACACACTCCCTAGGGAGGAGAGAGAACACGAGCACAAAAATCCTCAGTCTTATTTGCTAGTAAATGGTAAACCCACTGATGCCAAAGGATGCTTGGTTTGCCCAGGATTATCATTCAGTCAAGTTTCCACAGGGAGGGAGGGTTTTGGCTAGACCTTATTTTCCTGGCCTCACCCTCACTCCTTGTGGCTGAACTAGGTGTTGAATCTGAAAGAAGGAACAGCATCTTTAGGACAGAAGTTCCCTCTCTCCTTTGAACAGCAAGTTGCCAACATTCCCTGCTGCTCTTTGCCCCATATCCTGTCATGCAGGCATGTGCTAAGGAGGAAGGTCAATTTCGTTTCTCTGCCACCATGTGCCACGCACCTCCACCAGATGCAGCTTGGGCTTCCAGAACCATGTTTTACTTCTGCGTCTCTCTCAGTTGGTTCTGAACTTGAACAAGGAGGCTGTTATTTACTGGGTCCCCTGAGTGGGTTCCCCACAGAATAGGGAATGTGGAAGGATTTAGCTATTCTTAGTTTTAATTTAATCTGGTGGACACACTACTCTGAGGGGAAACAAAAGAGGAACTCAGATTTTCTGCCCTTGAACTGATTTTTATGGGGTTTACAAGGAAGCAAGCTAAAATGACTAAGATGGAAAGTACTATTTTACACAACCCTCTTTTAATTCCAGAAACTTGGCATTTCATTGACTAACCTCCTAGTGATAAATGGTCTAGATTCAGAAGATAGTGAGAAAAGCAGTGAAGCACTGTTTTAATATGATTTATTGCCTATGTTTTTTCCTTCTCACTGAAGCATTTATCACACCAGATACCTTCAGTACCTCATGTATGACCTGCTTGGCGTCGTAGAGTCCCTGACACCCGCACTTCAGGAACCTCCTAAATCCTGTCATTTTGTCGAATGTTCCCACCGCTGACACCTAAACTCTGTGCCCCCAATTTGTTCCCATCATGAGAGCCACAAATGCAGTCACCCTCTCGCCAACTGGTTCTTCTCTGCCTCTTCTGCCTCTCTACCCACAGCTCCACGAAGACACAGGGGGCTGAGGGAAGAGTAACCAGATAGGGTACACTGGGACAGGATGGGACCTGGAGGCGACTATGCTCGGGCTGCAGGCTCGGCACAGACACATCCATCGCCAGCCACTCCTTGGCTGGGGCCCCGTATGACCGGGAAATGACAGCGGCACTTTCTCATCCTGCCCAGGGAAACAGACTTTGGATAACCAGTTCTTCTGGCTCCATTTCAATTTGTCCTCACGTCTGCAGAATCTGTTCCATTTAGCACCAAGGACACTCACCTGGTGAATGTTCTGGAGGCTTCAGCACCTTGTTCCATTTCTTCAGAAGTTTCTTGCTTTGCACTGAACAATCCACATTTAGTTACAACTTCTTCAGCTAAAATAACACATGAATAGTTTAAATGTCATTCGTTACCTGAACTTAGAAGAAACAATCTCTAGGGTGAAAAGTGGGGTGTTGCTGTTTAAACAAACAATTGACAGGTGGCCCAGGAGAGCAGTGTCAGCCACTGCGTAACTGGGAAGCAGTGAGGAAAGCTGCTTGGCTGGGAGAGGGCCTCACGAGGCAAAGCTTTATTTAAAATGAAGTGCACATGTACAGCAGCATCTCTCAGAGTGAAAGGGCTCACACATAGGAGTCCCTGGGGTGTCCAGGCATGGAGATGTCTGAAGCTGACTAGTCACAGGGCACCCTTGATGGGGAGAAAACAGGAGCAAAGAAGGAGTCGTTGAGGGACCCAGGGAGTATGGAGGTGATCAAAGAAGACAACAAGAATAAGCTGAGTGGCCAGCGCCAGAAGATGTGACTGGAATGCAAGGCATGCACAATGGCAGGGCCTAAAAGACTCTGGAGGCAAAGGCCAGACAAGGATGGAGGGCAAGGGTCTAAGGAAACGTAGCTCACAAAGGCCGAGTCATGTTGCTGAAGGAAAAGGCAAGCACTGCAAGGGCCTGGAAGAGGCCTGTCCTTACGCATCAGACTGGGGTCTGCAACCCTCTCCCAGGATGAGCTCCCACAGAGGTTCCTCTGAGGCAGGCTCAAGGGTGGCCGCTCCCCTTGGACAAGGGTGTCTTCCTCCTCAGTCTTCACTGGTATCTGAAAAGACAGAGAGCGGCCTCTCAGGTTCACTGTGGTCAGAAGGGGTCTGGTGGTGAAGGGCGTTGAAGGCCACGCTGCAGACCCCAGTACCAACCCTCAGCAGGGCATGCTCTCTTACAAGGCCTAGGGGAATCATTCTCACGTCTCTCCCAGCTTCTGGGGGATGTCAACAGTCCTTCAGGTCCCGTGGCTCGTGGATGCATCATCCCATCCTCCCTCCATCATCACATGACCACCTCGGTGGGTCACTCTGTCCTCACATGGCCTTCTCATTAGGCAACCCTCCCTAGTGCAGCACAACCTCGTTCCAATGTGATTACATTACAGAATCTGTTTCCAAATCACATCAACTCACAGGCACTTGGGGTGTGGAGTCCAACGTGTCTTTTGAGTTCAACCCACATCATCTTCTTAGCCCTATTTCCTAAGGTTATTTCCCTTTTCCCATCTGGTTTTTTATTACTTGACACACTAGTTTTCATCCTAATGTCCACCAAAACCTCTCCCATTTCATTTCCCAGACTTCTCTCATCTTCTTATTGCTCCACAATTCAAGTTTATGGATTATGCATCAGTACACACTACTTTATCATTGCATCTGGTATAACTGTGTCCAAACACATTTTGAAACACACACTCCTTTTGTAAAAAATTACTTTTTGTTTCTCTATTATATTAGACAATGATATGGGTTATAAAATATGTATACACAAGTTTTTAATTTTCTATATATTTCTCTATGGGATGGGAAAGCCTGATGGGTTTAAGAACCAATTAGAAGCCACAGAAAAAGACTGAGCAAGGAGAGGAAAACTGACTTAGCAGCAGACCAAGGGGAATTTAATTTTGTAAAGATAAATGACTAGGAAAATTATCAGACCATCATTAGAGGGTATGGGGAAAAAAACTAGAGTTCGTTTTGCGAGGAAGATGTGAAGTTTTGTGTTGGATACTCAGAATATTCCTTATCATCACCAAATAGTCAGTGGCTGTGCACAGAACACTGAGGACACGAGAGTGTGGGAGAGGCTGGTTTTCAGCTGGAGAGAGAAACCAGAGACATTTGAAAGATTATCCCTCAGGGGCCTCCCTGGTGGCGCAAGAAGTTAAGCATTGCACTATGAAGCTGTCCGCAGCTAGGGCAGCACAAAGTCGATCCCCGGCCAGGGAGGGGACCCACATGGCACAGCAGACCTCTCCTGCCTCCTGCTCCCCTCAGCAGTGTCTTTCAGTCAAACCACCTGTCCTGTTCCCCATTCTGTCTCTGGCGAATCCTCTCAGATCCTGCACCTCTGTCCTACACCCCAGCTCTTGTATGTATAAATAAATGTTAAGAGATAAGAATTCTTGTTTTAAAAAAAGTATTCATCAGTGAGCAACGGGCAAGTGAAGGTGCTTTTCAAACCAAGCACCTAACTCCTAAGATGGGACGTGCCCCCCAAGCCTGTGTGGAAAGAGGCAGTAGTGCATAATCAGCACGGACTCCTGGGATGAGGCATGTGCTGTTGCTAAGGTTCTGTGACAAGGAGAAAGCAGAGGGACAGTGCCACCTGAAGGGCTTCCAGGGGTGCTGTATGCGAGCCCAGAAGGGCAAGGAGGAGGAGGTCAGGAAGGAGGAGGGCCGCTACTGAGGCTTCCAAAGGCCTGGGCACCCCGCTCACCTGGCTCCTGGCTGAATTAAACCCAGGCACTGCTGCCTTGTCTCTGGGACTTTCTTCCTGGAGAGGGGCTGATCCCTGGGGAACAGGCTCTGAAGAGGGAGGAGACAAGAGTCCTAAGTGAGACATCACAGCCTTCAGGAATGCCCTTTGTGGGAGCCCACCCCCAAACCTTCTTGTGCTTGTTAAATGTCCATGAAGTAGCCTTGTTGTCTCAGAGCATCTCTCAGGAACCTACCATTCTTAACTTTGGGGTCCCCACTCAGTGGTGTTCATGGCCTGAAGAGGTACTTCACACTTCCACATAAAGTGTAAAAATTTTAAATCATTAATGACAAATTTTAAATCATAGATGAAAATGAAGAGAGTCCACAAAATCAGAGCTGGTGTCTGATGAGACTGTATGGTAGGCACGTTCATTTTGAATTTGAAGGTTCTCAGCTCAATACTAAAAGGAGAACTATGTCTTCAGAATTCTCAGAGGAACAAGTTCCATCTTTAATTATCTGACCAGAGTTTGAGGTGGGAGGCTTTCTGGAAGAGACAGATCTGAAGTATCTGAATACAAGGAGGGAACTGCCTAGCACTGAAGTCTAGCAAAAGATGGGCAGGAGAAGAAGTAAAGGCCAGAAAGCAGTGATAGCGGACACTAAGGAAGGAATGAGGAAACATCACCAGAAGCCGAAACACCAGCATCAGTTATTCACTGAGCATCAACTATATGCGCGACATATAGTTGGGATTCACCTGCAGTGTTCACGCTCAGTGGGTTTACAGATGGACTGGGGAGGAGAATGCAGTAAACACTGGACTCGGTGTCGAAGAACATCTAGTTACAATACTGGCTGTGACACTGGCCCACACGGACTCGATAAGCCTCCGATTCCTCATCTGTACAGTGGGAGAATGGAGCCTCTGTAGGGGTTGATGAAGATTAGATGAGACAAGGACACAAAAGCCCTCTGTAAATTGCAAGAACCCATACGAGGTAATGTGGTATTATTTTTCAAGATGGCCAGTAACATAAGGAGTGCAAAATTACTAAGTGGAGAGGATATGTGAGAATTCTACCCCAAAATAGCAGAGCATAGTATTAAGCTCCAAGACACAATGGACCGCTGTAGAATCTTTGTTGCTGTTGTTTCAAGTTAAGAGTGAATACAGCTTGCTAGAAAAGCCACATCCTCACTGATTCACCATTATTACCTTGGCATAAATGCCAAGGCCAACAGCTGAAAAGCCGAGGTAAAGCAGGTCTGCTGACAGAGAAAGGGCTAAGTTAAGCAGGGGGAGGACAGCAACAGAAAGAGGAAAAGACAAAGACAATGCAGTGAGGAAAGAAGCCAAAGCCTGAGGAGATGGTGAGATGGCAAAGGTCAGATCAGACTCTGCCTCTTCTTTCCAAGGTGGAGAAACACTGGGAACCCAGGGAAGAGCGGAGAAAGGTCACTGCAAACACTACACTGTCCAGTGCTCAACAGATCTGCCAGTGACGGAAGGTGAGAAGATGGGCTTAAGCTGCAACAAATCAGATGACACCTCAAGGTACCTTCTACTTCTCCATCGGCATACCTAAACATTTAATGATGTGTCACTCTAGGAACATTAAGTTGACTGACAAAAAAGGATCATTAAGGGACTGACCAAAAAATGGCACTCAACCGTTTCCACTTTTAATCCAGTATTTCCTGATAGACTGACAGTGTCTATTCATACAAGGGGGAGGGACATCACAGAGCACTGAATGGAAACCATTTTCCTCGCCCCTACTCCCGGGCAGCCAGTGGCCTTGACATTCACATCCCAGTATGCCCTGAACTGGACTTCTGATTGGGAAGAGCTAATGGGAGCTGGGGATGGAGTTAGACAACAGCTTGGTATACAACTCTGCACACTTGGGTTTGGGCAGCCTTGCTTCCACAGCCCTGACCTGCACACTGGTACTGCTGGGAATGAAACTTGGAAAAGCAACGTGGAGGAGACACTCAAGGATGAGAGGAGGACAATGGCAGCTGTCATCTTGATATGGTATCTCCTCCTGTCCCAGCTCTCTGCGACCTGCCTAAACCTCTCCTTATATTTCCCCACCAGAAGGTGCCTTAGCCGTGTGCCAAGCTTTCATGCCTCAGCAGCTGGGAATTGGCGACAGAGATAACAAAAGAGGCTTTGAGAACAGAGAGCTGCAGATTCAGGCTGACCCTGTTTGGCTGGGCATTTCGTCACGAGGAAATGGGTAATGCTGGAAATTTTATTGGGGTATAATTATTAGGAATGTCCTTTCTTTTTTTTTTTAAAGATTTATTTTTTATTTATGCATACAAGAGCTGGGGCACAAGCCAGAGTTGCGGGAGGTGAGAGGAATCACCAGACAGAGCAGGGAGCAGAACAGGCAGACAGACTGAAACACACTGCTGAGGGAGCAGCGGGCGCGCCAGGAAAGGTCTGCCACGCCATGTGGGTCACCTCCCTGGCCGGGGGCAGGGATCGAACTCGTGCTGCAGTGGCTGCAGTTTGCTTCATAGTGCGTTGCTTAACCCACTGCGCCACCAGGGAGGCAGGAATGTCCTTTCTTTTCTTCTTTCTCTGGGCACACAATTCTATTAAAGATCTTTCACACTAAAGGTCTGCTTTCTTTGCCTTTGTGTGCACAGATGGCTAGATCCCCTTCAGTGCCTGTACCCCTTAAGTTTCAGTCCCTGGGCACCCCTCAGTCATGCGCTAACAAGATGAGAATGATTTACCACACACACAACACTATAACCACTATAAATCTTATTCTTCATTTAAAGAGAGCTTCAGGGCCTCCCTGGTGGCGCAGTGGGTTAAGCAACGCACTATGAAGCAAAACGCAGCCACTGCAGCACGAGTTCGATCCCTGCTGCTGGCCAGGGAGGGG
>JAGFMF010012210.1:359270-408104 GCA_019455555.1 Galemys pyrenaicus
TGCCCCCCGCTCTCTGTGGTGAATCCTCTCGCCCCCCCCCCCCACACCTCAGGTCTGTGCCCCAGTGCTTGTATGCATAAATAAATAAAAATCTTTAAAAAAAAAAAAAGATATTTGAATCTTGATGATTAAATGTCATCAACTAGACTAAATCAGGGACTGTGGTAGACTCAGGAAAGAAAACAAAGCCCTTGCTTTACATCCTGCAGAAGCAAAAGGGAAGACAGCAACTACCTACCAGGTAGTTTGATCCCTTCTATGGTGGAAGAAATCTTGAGACAAGAGTAACTGACTCAGGGTCTTCCTGGTGGCCTAGGGGTTAAGTCTCAGCGCTGTCATCACTGTGGCCTGAGTTCAATCCCCAGCCAGGGAGGTGACCCGCATGGCACAGCAGACCTCTCCTGCCTCTCCCGCCGCTCCCCTCAGCAGTGTATTTCAGTCGATCTGCCTGTTCTGCTCCCGCTCTGTCTCTGGTGGATCCTCTCAGCCCTGAACCTCTGACCTGTACCCCAGTTCTTCTCCACATAAACAAAAGAGTAACTGACTCAGACTTGGGGGTCTTGGGGAAGGAGAGAGGAAATGTTATCTAAGTTAAGACCTGAGGATGAGCAGGAAGACGTCAGGGAGAGTGAGGAAACAGTATTGCAGACAGAGACAAGGCAGAGTGCAAGATGGACTCAGGAGACAGAAACAAGGAGCAAACCAGAAACGGAACACAGCTCAAGTTCAGGACCACAGCTAGTGTGACTCTCATGCTTGTCTGGGGCGGGGCGATCTCGCAGGATGGAAAACAGTGTCAGAATAGGTTGGTCACGTCTGGGAACATGAGGCTGAGCAGTCAGCACGTGCTGGAACTTGCCATGTGAGGTCTTTGTTAATGACTCCTGAGTCACTGCCCATGGTAGTTTTTCCTTAGAGTCAACTTTCTATTATGGAATTTTTCAGGTATCAACAATACAGTAGAAAGGGTCTCTCTGGTGGCGCAAGGGGTTAAGTACCACACTATAAAGCATCCACAGCCACTGCAGCATGAGTTCGATCCCCCGCCAGGGAGATGACCAACATGGTGCAGCAGACTCCTCCTGTCTCCTCACTGGTCCCCTCAGCAGTGTGTGTCGGTCCATCTCCCTGTTCTTTTCCCCACTCTTTCTCTGGTGAGTCCTCTCACCTCCCTGCACCTCTGGCCTGTAGCCCAGCTCTTGTATACATAAATAAATAAATCTTAAAAAAAAAAACACCCAATACAGTAGAAAGAAGAACACAGTCCACCTCACTGAAGGTCTTAAGGAGGGGATCAACATTAACGAATCTGTGCTTAGCTGATGGAAGATGAACAGGTGACAACTTCCTTTGGAAGCACATGCAAACATGAAAAAAGAGAGCTGGTGTGTGACTGAAAGAGGAGGAGGAAAATGTAAGGGGTAGGAACTAAAGATTTTAGTAACAAAGAAAACAAGAAGAGAGCAAACAACTTATTTAGGAGACATTTAGAAATAAAAGCCAGTGGCCACTGAGACTAGAATAAATGAGGAAGGAAGCCTGTGGCTGCGATTCTTTGCCTTGGGGGAGAAACTAGTGCCCTTTTTTAATCTATCACTGCAGAAAAGGAGAAGAGCAGGGTGAAGGTCCAAACAGAAGGAGGCTTTGGTTTTAGTTGAACAAAAGCAGCAAGGAGTGGGTGCAGGGAGGTGTGTGGGTGATGGAAGCTTTATATTATACCCTGGTGTGTGGAGCTCAGATGCTGATTATTTCACATTTGTGAAAACTCAGTGACTTACATGAATGATGGTTACTGTATGGACTCTGGGTCCAGTTCACTGGACTCACAGCAAAAGCAAAACCAGTGCCCCGTGTGCAGCGCGGGCTGGAGGAGGGGGAGCGCTACAGAGGCATCTGCTCCTTACCCTTCTCCTGCTCAGACTTTGGAACTTCACACCCCTGTTGGTCCCGCTGCTTCTGCTTTGCTTTCAGGGCCACTGTCTCCCCCACAGGCGTTTTCTGTTTCTTTACCTGGTCTGGGTCCTGGGGAAGAAGCATGTAGGGACAATTAGCCACATGTGGCTTTAGGAGGAAAATGGCTATTCAGGAAAACACTTCAGTGTTAGGAAAGCAAGTAAAGAGAAACCTCAGAGGGCAAGAAAAGGAGGCTGGGGAATGTAGGGTGCATTCAGTTTCCTCCCAGCCGAAAACAGGCAAGGCTGGGTTAAGGCTTAGAGTAACTACCAGTCAGAATGGAAAGAAACTGACTCAGGGTAGCAATTCTCCCCCTGCTGCTGAGCTCTTATCCACGTCTCTGGTCAGAGGTCTCAATTTCCGCTTTCCTGCAAAGGAGCACACGTGACTGTAACTTCTCACCTGTGGTTCTGTTTCTCCAAGCTCCCACTGCAAATCCTCCAGCACAACCACCACCTCCTCCGCGCTGCCTGGGTAATGCTGCCACACCCGGGCCTGCAGCTCCCGGGGCAGGATGGTCAAGAACTGCTCCAGCACCAGCAGCTCCAGGATCTGTTCCTTGCTGTGTGTCTCGGGCTGCAGCCACAGTCGGCAGAGCTGCCGGAGCCGGCTCAGTGCCTCCCGAGGCCCCGTGGTCTCTTCATAGCGCAGTTGCCGGAACTGCCTGCACAGCCGCTCCCATCCTCTACCTCTGCTATTCCCCTGCAGCTGGAGGTCCTGTCCCCAAGTCGGGCCATGATCCCCCCTCGGTCCCCCAAGTCCCTCCTTCTTCAGATTCAGAGGAGCCGGGGAGTGAGCCATCACCAGCTGCAGACTGCTCTGTGTCCGGGAGAACTTCCTTTTGACTGTCTTGCAGGGATATTCCTGAAAATGTAACAATAACAATAATCACAGACACAGTGAGAGTGGCAGTAACAATAACCATAAGCAGGGCAATCGCCTTTTGTGAGGTTTATGCATTTCTAATAATCACCGTCTTTTTTTTTCTACCTGAAACCACCACTTTTTTTTTTTAAGATTTATTTATGTATGCATACAAGAGCTGGGTGTACAGGCCAGAGAACAGAGAGGTGAGAGGAGTCACCAGAGACAGAGTGGGAAGCAGAACAGGCAGAACTGACTGAAACACACCACTGAGGGAGGCAAACCTCTTCTGCCTCGCCATGTGGGTCCCCCTCCCTGGTCGGCAGCAGGGATCAACCTAGTGCTGCAGTGGCTGCAGTTTGCTTCCTAGTGCGTTGCTTAACCCACTGCAACACCAGGGAGGCCCCCTGAAACCACCACTTCTAAACAAGAAACACACACAAAATGAGAAAACTGTTTTACAGAAGACTGTCAGCTAACACAGCAGAATAGCAGATTTGAAAAAAGTCACGATGTTGTCTCCCTTGAGGGAGACAGCAAGGGAAGGATGATCTGTCTCAAAGAACCGCCACACCGACTGCTTATTAACTGTGAAGGGAAACAAGGCGCTCTCTGGCACACACAAACTGATCACGAACAGAATCAAATGATCCAACCCAGTGACACCCACAGTGAGGACAGCTGACACAGGCCTTCCCATCTGGGCAGAGTTCTTACTCAAACACGTTTAACCTGAGCCAGACAACGAGGAAACTTTCTGACAAACCCCAAATGCGGTTTATGTATGACAGGCAAGGACTCTCCAAATCACTTTCAGAAAATAAAAAGGTGTGGGACGGGCACTGTTCCAGGTTAAAGACAGAGCAATAGGCGGTGTGTGAAACTGGCTGGAGTTAAAACAAAAGATAGCAATTTTTTTGGCGAATCCAAAAATCTGAATTCTAGGCAAACTATAGCCCAGCAGAATACAGCTTGTATGTGTTCAGGGTGCTTTACTGGCATTCGGTTTTTCCATTTAGATACTGCCACATCAGCTTTGGTGCCAGGCCGGCAGGCATAACTGCACAAGCCAATTCCTTACGATAAATCTGTTCCTATATGTCTAGATGTCTATGTGCCATATATATCTGCACGTTTCTAACTGGTTCTGCTTCTCTGGAGAATGCTGACTGATACAAGTGTCTAGTGTTAGTTGTGGAGTTAGTGGTGTTTCATTCCTATGATACGACTAGTCTGTTTTGAGTCAAACAGACTCCATCTGTCTCCAAGCTGCCATGTTGAGACTTCTAGGTGAAAAGCAGGCAGCCTGAAAAAAAGAAGAAAAGAAAAGCAGGCATCCTGACTCATATCAGTGATGACAAATGACACGTATTCACTGATTTCTCCTGTGATGACTGCAAAAGAAAAGCAACACTCTGTTCTCTCCTTATCTTGGGTAGGAAAGAAACAGGAAGGCCACATGCCGATTGTTATAACTACAGCTTTCCATCGGAAGACACCTGTCAACCAATCCAAATATTTCAAAAAATGGCATAAGCTGTAGCTACATCACTTTCCCTACATGATGCTTCCAGCTCCCCTCAGTCCTAGCCCTGCCGGAACACACCTCAGCACTGCCCCTTGGATCATGATTCCTTGTCTCCAAAAAATGTTTTCTCGATTATATTACAGTCTGATTATTGCTTCACTGACAACATCACACACGATATATAATAAATGATTTGATGAACTGATCCTCCCGGCCTCCTTTTATAGCTCATGCATCATCTCAATCAAGGTCTACTGATGCTGCGCATCTCTCAAATCTATCCACTTTTCTTCATCCCCCATCCAGACTATGGCAACTGGTCTTTCTAACTCACCAATCATCTCCCACACTGATACTGTGATGTTTCTAAAGAGAGAAAATGTCTCTGCCATGCATGTTGCATTCAATGGCTCATTATTCTTAGGATCAAGTCTAAAACATTTACTATGGGGCCTCCCTGGTGGCGCAGTGGGTTAAGCAACGCACTATGAAGCAAACCGCAGCCACTTCAGCACGAGTTCGATCCCTGGCTCAGCAAACCTCTCCTGCTGTGCCCGCTGCTCCCCTCAGCAGTGTACTTCCGTTGATCTGCCTGTTCTGCTCACCGCTCTTTGTGGTGAATCCTCTCACCCCCACACCTCTAGCCTGTACCCCGGTGCTTGTATGCATAAATAAATAAATCTTTAAAAAAAGTAAAACATTTACTGTGGTCTAAATTTTCTCATGATCTAATAAACTTTCAGCCATTCAAATATGCAATACTCTTTCCTGTTCTTGGATCCTCCCACAGCTTACTCCTTCTGCCTGGAATGTTATTCAACCCTTCAACTTTCTTCTCTGTAATGCCATACACATTTCATGTCTCCACACAAACAATGAACCAGCTTAATTTTCCCATGTGCTTTACATATATTACTGCATTTATAAAATCCTCACACCCTTATAAAGAAGATACTACTACTAACATCATTAACAGAAAAGGAAAAGCAGACAAGGAGAATTAAATCACTTATAAGAAGCTCCAGAGCTGAACCTCAGATCTTTCCTTCAATACTCTTGCAGTTGCAAACCTTAGACTTATCTTTGTCTTTTCTCTTATTTTCTTTTTTTTTTAAAGATTTATTTATCTATGCATACAAGAGCTGGGGTACAGGCCAGAGTCGCGGGAGGTGACAGGATTCACCAGACAGAGTGGAGAGCAGAACAGGCAGACTGACTGAAACACACTGCTGAGGGGAGCAGCGGGCACAGCAGGAGAGGTCTGCTGCGCCATGTGGGTTCCCTCCCCTGGCCGGGGGCAGGGATCGAACTCGTGCTGCAGTGACTGCGGTTTTGCTTCATAGTGCGTTGCTTAACCCACTGCGCCACCAGGGAGGCCCTTTTCTCTTATTTTCACAGTCATAACTGATCCAATAGCAAAATCCTGTTGGTTCAATCTTCAAGGCAGATTAATCTGAACACAACTAGTCACTTCTACCTTAATACTAGTCCAAGCTAGACTAAGTCCTACCTGCATTATTGCAACTGTCTCCTAACAGTTGTTTCCCTAATTCCAGTCTTGCCTGATTGCCTTCCTACTGTTTTCCTCATGAGCTCCCATCTATAATATGCGTTAAGTAAGTCAGCTCATGTTTCTCCTCTGCTCAAAATCCCCCAAAATCTCAAAACCACCTCCAACGAACTCCTGGTCCACCACTCCTGGTCCAACGCCTGTGGCCTCCCTGCCATTCCCGGAACATGGCCTGCATACTTTAAGTCTTTTCACCTCCTTCGGGTTCTGCTCAAATATCACCTTCTAAGACTTACCCTTAATACGTATTTGGAACTGGGTTCACTGGGTGAAAAGCGCGCAGCGGAAGGCCGGCTCCCTTAACTGACCCCGCAGCTCAGCCCTCTCCCAGGCGGGACACTGACACCGCCCACCCCGACCCGCCCACTGTCCTTCCAGGCCCCGGGTGTGGGGGGCCGTTTCTTTACATTCCTAGGGAACCAGGGGCTCCCCAGTCCCTGGGATGCAGTTCGTTCCCATCTCGGGGCACAGTCAGCGCTCACCCGGCCGAGGACCCGCAAGAGGACCCCAAAGACGCGCGGAAACCCAACCTTCGCTCTTAGCCAAGCGCCAGACCCGCTCCCGGGCCGCTAGCACGTCCGCTCTAGGAATGCCGGAGGACCGCGGCTCGATGGTTGTCCGCCACCGCCTCGCGAGAGGCCAGCTGCGCGCCGCTGTTCAGCGCTCTTCGGTTCAGGGAGAACTTGGGATTGTTTTGTTTTGTTTTGTTTTGTTTTCACGTAAAACTAGGCCATCTCAGTTTAGGGTTATGGCAAACTGTCGGCATTGTCAATTTTCTCATTCACATAATTAAGACATATTTTACAACATTTCAATTTAAAGTCATCAAACACAATAGCAAAGTGTCAGAGCATTTTTAAAGATTAAATTGAACAATGAACATATATTGAGATTGAAAGTTTAAAGTAATAAGAAATTAAGTCTGTATTATTGCTGTGCGTGTGGGAGAATAATCAACAATACTTTGAATTGTATGTAGGTTTCAGGGGGCAAAGAAGCATGGGATGTCCCCAGGCCAATATTAATTCGACAGAAGAAAACAGAAATATTTCCTCTCGTTCACCTCATTACCAACTGTGTTTTTATAGTCTTTGAATAAAATAAAGCCTTTTGAAAAATCCCAACAAACTTGCTTATTCATTGGTTGATAAGTTTTGAGACACCATTAAGTATCTTACCAACCACTGTTTTTGACAAATGTAATTTACGCAATTTCAAGCACCAACAATAATGGACAAAGATTATAATGTGGGTAATTCATCAGAAAAAATGACTCAGTTTTGAAAACATGCTCAACTTTACTCTTACAGAAATGAACATTTTTTAAATGCCACTTTCACCTATTAGATTGACAAAGATCAGAAGGTTTACAAGTACAATGTTGGCGTTGATATAGGTGAGTATGTAAACTGGTACATTTGATTTGGAAGGCAATGTTGCAATATCGCCAAAATGTCATAGGGCATAGTTTAAATATGACATACTTAGACTTGCTTTCACCACTCTCTCAAAAATACCCCCATTACTCTCTCCAGCTTATTTTCTTCCCAGCATACTTGCCAATTATATATGTATGTTAACTTTTTAAAAAAATCTGTCTCTCTAGGAAGTAAAATATCTGATGACAGGTATTAAATCTAACTTGTTCTTTGGCTCCCCCCAATACAGAACTTTGTACCTAGCACAAAGAAACCACCTAGTACATTTTTTCCCTTTGATCCAGGGAAATGGATCAAAATGGCCAGGTGACCATTTTTAGATGTTCCAGAGGATCCTTTTTGACCCAGTAATACTATGTTAGATATGCTACAGATGATGCACAGGTTTTTCACTACAGTATTGTGTAATAACAAAGTAAGTAAATATCTTAAATATTCAACAAAATATTTCCATACAACACTGTAAGATCTCTTGAAAGAATGAGGTAGTTTTATATGTATCAATAAAAAACAGCTCTAAGATGTATTGTTAAATGAAAAAAGCAAGGTATAGATATTCATGTATTGTGTAGAATGGTTTCTAAAAATGGACAGACATTTGTAACACGGTGGCTTCCACCAGAATTTCCAACCCTTTCTGAGGAAAATCTCAAGCTAGTGTAGTCCAAGGTATCAATATATTAAGCCTCAGGTTGAGGTGAGACCCCCATTTACATAACACTGCCCTGCCAGATTCTAGAATCTCACCCCCTCACCTTCAGCCCCTTGGGGCTTACCAAGATCTTGAGCCTTAAAAAGGTTCTTACCTACATGAGATTATTAGTGTGGCCATGAAGTCTCAGGGTTCAGGCAGATGTCACCCAATGACAACAGATCATGAATGGGGCACTTTTCACCAGCACCGGACTGGCCAGTCTCAGTGCTAATGCTAATTCTCTTGTTCATGTCCCTCCTAATCTGAAATCCTTCTCATGAGCTCTGCCACCTGTCCTCCCCCTCCCCACACCTTTTTATTTCTTCCTAATCTCTTGTGGCACTTAATCTACTTTTTGGGAGATTCAAGCACCCCAGATCTCCACCTTTTCCTATTTTTATGGAATAATTCTGTATTTCCTTCAGTCAGGCATCTGACTTCTAATAGTCAAAGCCAAACCTTTCTTCAACTTTTGGCTTACAGCACTCATACGGTTTTTAAAAAATCACTCAAAACTGTCATGACATTTTTTGGTAATGACAATACCCTGACTTTCATTCAGGTATCCACTCCTTCCCTGTGTAGACCAAAAACAGACAGGTTTGGTCTAAGTGATTATCTCCCTGGCAACAACAGCACACTGTGGATAGACCTGAACTAATCCAAATTAGGCAGACTCTCAGGATTATTTGTACTCTGAAGACAGTAATGTTCTCTTTTCAGTAGTGGGTCAGAAAATATAAACTCTAACTCAGGAGCTTTGGCAGCCCTTTTGTTATTTAAGGGAAACCAGCCTGAAGAGGAACCTGAATGTGAAAAAGCCATAGTCCTATAAAAGTCAGGCAGCTAATTTGTCCTGCTGCTGGATTGCTGTTACTTAAACTAAACCCTCTTTACTCCTCAGGTTGTTAATTCCAGAAGTATATATTCAGTGGAATCCTTTGTTCTTTCTGAGGTTCTTTAGTCCTCTCTGAGGCAAATGAATTGCTTCATGAGGCCGAAGAGGTAAGTCAGAAAGAGGAATTAAAATAATAAAATAAAAAAAACCACTTGGGGTTGATATCGCCTAATATTATCCTGCAATATATTAAAAACTTACAGCGGATATAGAGGACAGCAGAAAGATATTTCTTTGGGGAGAAGAATCAAAGACTGGGTTGAAAGACTCTTTACTGACTCCCACGTAGTTTGAATGTTTTGAAAACCATGTGCATATACTACTTTAAGTTAAAAATAACCAAAGAACTTTCTAAAGAGATCTCAAAAAGCAGTTTTTCTTCGAGGGACTTAACATTAGTAGTTACAACAGACCACATGGCCTTTTAAATACTATTTTGGGGCTGAAAAAATTGTTAAAAGTCACACTACAGAGTAAAAACCCTTATTTGTCATCTTTCCCTTTTGTCTTTCTGTACACCATCTCCCGGAAACTGGCTAAAATCTTATTCTCTCTCTTCCGTCGTTCTTCTTGGTTAAAGGATGCAAGGGCTCTCTTCTCATCGGCACTGTAGATCTGATTCTCTTTACGCAGCCGCACAGCCTCCATTCTGCGGTGCCTGCTACCACTCATAACGTAACCTGAGCATTCAAATGAAGCAATCTCTTCACTTGTGAGCCCAATCTCACCTCGTCGTGGGATGCGCTTTCCAGCTTTGACATACTCAGCCATAGCTGCACCTTCTCCTGGGAGCAGAGCATGACCATAGTTCAAAGGTTTCTCATCTTGGGATGTGTGTATTATAGGTGCTTCTGGACCTATCAGATCCGTGGCATCTGCAAACTTAGGCTGCTTAATCCAGTTATCGTCTGGCAACTCCCCTTCTGAATCCTTATTGCTTGAGTCACTAGATTCTTTCTTTGTCTTCTTACTCTTCTTTTTCTTCGGTTTTTTAGCTCTGTGTTTCTTTTTCTTCTCTTTCTTCTTGGCTTTTCTGGCTCTCTTTTTATCATCTTTGGCGCTAGAGTCGGTGTCAGAGTCTGAATTACTGTCACTATTATCAGAGTATTTCCTATGCTTTCTTTTGGACTTCCTCTTTCTTTTTTTCTTGTTTTTTGAACGACTACTCTTCTTTTTCCTTTTTCCTTCCGAGCTGGAATCTGAACTGCTGCTCTTTTGAGTCTTTGCCTCTGCATCCTCAACTGGGGTGTGTTCATCAGAATCCGGCTCAGGAAATTTTGGAGACAGCCCCCACACCTCAGGAGCCCCCAACTCCCCAATCCTTTCTCTCTCTTTCAGCCTCCGCTGCCTAAAGCTCTCCTGCGTCTCCTTCTCATAGTTTTCCGCCCAGTGGCGGTCGCCTGCATGGTGGTGGTGGTGGTGGTGGTGGTAGCGGTATCCGCCATAGTAGAACGAAGACGACGAGAAGGTGTAGTAGCTGCGGAGTCCAGGAGGCCGTTCTCGAGACCCCAAGCAGCTCACAGGGTAAGAGGCGTCACGGCCAGAGCCACCCCACGGAGGCCTAAGGCCCTCGCGGCCGTGGGAGTGAGAGCGGGATCGGCCGTCCCAAGGCGAGCGTCTCGTCTGCGGGAACGGCGGGCTCCCCGATGAGCTGTGGCGCCGTCTCCAAGAGCCCGGCGTGTCCTCGGGATAACGGGACCTGGACACTGGTGCCATGAACTGCGCTTTCACCAGCCACCAAGTGCTCAACGCCGGGCGGTGACTACAGACACCGAACGGACGCACGGACACCTTCGGCGCAGGCGCACAAGCAACGGTCTCCGCGCACGACTTCCGCTTCCGGCCTGTTGCCAGGCGACGGCCCAACCTGCGCATGGAGCTTGAGGCATCTTTGGCAGCTGCTGGAGGTTCCTTACATGGTGGGTGAAGGGGCGTCTCCGCGCCGGGTTTCGGCATTTATACGTCCCCTTGTGAAGAGTAGGAAACCAGTTTGCTTCAGGCTTGTCGACGTTTCCCCCGGCCACAGGGTTGTCCCAAGGAGCCATTCGTGTCCTCCGTGAAACCAATGAGCACCTCGCCATCTTGAGGCCACAGAGCCCCCTTCCCACAGCCCTTGGTTATTCACTCGGTTTCGAAGGCAGCTGGTGTGTGTCTTTTGTGTGACCTGCAGTGTATTTTCCTGGGCTGTGAATAGTAAGGTACTGCCCATATCAGCTGTCCGGTGCTTAGGTCTTATGGGTTATTCAACCCCATAACCTAGGAAGAACTGCACCCCGGGGGGGGGGGTAGGGAGGAGGGAGGGGAAGGCTCCTGGAGGGGAGCGGGAGCTGTAGGTGGGAAGAAAATAAGGTGATGACACAAACACCAACATTCATGAAGTGGTCACTGTGCTCCTCAAAGTGCTAGGTAGGTGCTCACACATATTTAATTCAGTCCTCACAGTAACAATTCCTTTCTTGGATCTGTCATTATAAAATGCCACAAACTGAATGACTTAGCAACTGAAATGTAATGATTGTCTCACAGTTCTGAAGGCTCAGGTCAAGGTGTGGTTGCAATTGGTACCTTTTTAGGACTGAGTAGAATGCTTCCCTTCTACCTTCTGTTGGTTTGCTGGCAATTGTTGTGTTCCCTGACCTGTCAGTGCTTCACCCTGTTCCCTGCCTTCATGTTCATAAGGTCTTCTCCTGTGTGTGTCTCTCAAGTCATATTACAGCTCACCCTCATTACCCACTTTATTGATTACCTTGGTGACGACCCTGCTGCCAAGTAAGATCACCTTGTCAGGTACTGGGGTTCAGGACTCTTAAAATTTTTTTGGGGGGGACACATTTTAATCCAGAATGATAGCCAAATTTTAGATTATAATTTCTGTTTACAAAAGAAGAATAAAGATAAGTGTAGATCAGAGACCTATCCAGAGTCAAAAACAGATTAGGTTAGTTGAATTTTTCTGATTTTTAACTCACATCTTTTTAATTTTTTTTTTCTTTTTGCATAAGAAACACAAGAACTTGGTTGCAGGTCAGAGGTGAGATTAGTGAGAGGATTCACCAGAGACAGAGTAGGGAGCAGAACAGACAGATTAACTGAACAACACTGCTAAGGGGAGCAGTGGGGCGAGAGAGGAGAGGTCTGCTGTGCCTGGTGGGCCCGCTCCCTGTCTAGGAATCAAACTCAGTTCATAGCAGTGATAATGCTGAGACTTAACCCTTAAGCCACCAGAGAGGGCTGTAGTTTTAAATTTTTATGGCAAATTTACCAGTTGTTTCCTACATATTTTGTGTAGTTTGTATATTTTAAAAGAAGTCCTGCTTTATTCAAGATCATAGAGAAATGCTCCTGATTTTTTTCTAAAATTGTGTAAGTTTTGCTTTTTGATTTTTAAGTCTTTAGACTGCTGAAATTAATTTTTCAGTATTATGAGCTGAATTTTTTCCCATTTGGATATAAAAATATTGGCGCACTATTTATGACGTATATATAGACAAATACAGCCACAGAGCTACACCTATATTTATGTGAAAGGAACTAAATATTGGGGACTTGAGTTCAGACTGGCAGTTTCAATTTGAATAACACTACAGGAATCATTTTGGCCTCTCTTTTTTCATGTTTGCAACTCCGAAAGAGAAAACCAGTATCTTTACTTGATTAATCCTTCCTCTGTCTAATCAATTTCCCATAATCTTCTTGTTCCTCTCAGTTGGGCTCAGATCTCAAATGGGTGGCTACAGTAGATGGTGGTTATGTATCATTGTCAACCTGCCATAGATCTCTCCTAACCGTCATGGAGGAGAGGAAATATCCCCCTGTCCTCTGGGGAATATATCCTGAGCTAAGAAATGGACTGGAGATCTGAGGCTTCAAGGGAGAGGGTTCAGACTCACATGACAAGGAGAGGGTGACAATATGAAGACTCCAGATACTCTGAAATTACAGTTTATCCTGCCAAATAGATCGGTTTCTCCAGTGAAAAGTTTATTTCTGGTAAAAACCCTCATTCTGGGCAATACCCCAGTTTTCATTCTTCTAGGCAGTTAAGGGAGTGGGAAAACTCATGAGCCTGCAGGGTTTCCATTGACCTTAATCTGAAATAATCCACTTAGTATAATAACACATTTGGGAAGGCAGATCCTTCACGTCACCATTGTAAACACTCTCCTTGTTCAGGCTATAGCTTGATCCAGACTGGGCTGCCTTTTCTTTCACTTCCTTTGGCTTCACCTAAATGCTTTTGGGTTGAATTATTCAGGAAGGAAGGTGGGATTTATTTAATTAAAAGAAAATTACTATGGACTATTTCAAATATATAAATATACAGAGAATATTACAGTCACACCCCCTCCATATGCTTCTTACCAGCTCAACAACTAGCATTATGCTGTTTTCTTCCTCTATTTCTTTACAGTATTTTGAAGCAAATTCAGACATTGTATCAGTTTATAAGTACAAGTACTTAATATGAATTTCTAACAAATGGAGAATTTTTTTCTTGACACAAACATATTATCACTATGGCAACTAAATTGATAATAATTTCTTAATGTCATAGTATTCCTAGTTGTCTCAAATATGATGTTTACGATTATATTGTTCAGATCTGGCCCAAATAAAGTTTGCTACTGCATGGGCTGATTTATCTAATCAGTCTCTTAATCTATGACAGTTCCCTTCTCTCCCCATATTAAAAAAAAAGGTATTTAATTATTGGACCTGGATCTTCCATGCTATAGAATATGCAACATTCAGGATTTATTTTTTTTGTTTTTTAGATACCATTTTTCTCATTAATGTCAAACTTACTAACATAACTGAGTCACCTAGGAAATTAAGTTACTCATGCTGGAGGCCCATACTCAGACACAATGATTTAATTGGCCTTGTTTGCAATCAGAGTATCAGGATACTTCAAAAGCTCCTTAGTGATTCTTTTTTTTAGAAAAAAAAATTACTTATGCATACAAGACCTGGGGTACAGGCCAGAGGTGTGGGGGTGAGAGGATTAACCAGAGTGGGGAGCAGAACAGGCAGATTGACTAAAACACACTGCTGAGGCCCATACTCAGACACGCTGGCGAGGCAGCAGGTCTGCTGCGCCATGTGGGTCACCTCCCTGGCCAGGCATTGAACTCGCACTGCAGTGACTGTGGAAATCCCAGAGGATAGCATTCAACCCCTTGCACCACCAAGAAGGCCCCCCAATGATTCTTATGTCCCCCCCCTAATGATTCTTATGTCTGAGCAGTTTGAAAACATCTAACTGAACTTGCTGTGTAGCTCACATGTATACACAGGCGTTAGAGCTAGAAACAGATTCAGGCTCACAGTTCTGTCAACAACCCTTCCTGGCAGTGCCCTGTACCTCCTGGGGGCCAGCTCATTAAGTGAAAATTATTTTCTAGTAGTTCTCAGTTGTATCAGTTTTTGAGGTATCTGTTTTCTTAAGTTCTATTATTTTTTTTTTAAGTAGAGTGATAGGTTGAGGAAAACAGAAGTATCAGTATCTAACGTTTTTCCACTTAAATTCCTACCAAACTTGCTTTCTAGCAGGTAGACAAGGAACTTTTGAGTACAGCAAAATAACTGCAGTATCTTCTGACTTAAAATATAGTCCAGTCTGATTCGAAGGTGATTGCAAGATAAGCCTTGCTTATATAGACCAGGCGTTGTTCTAAACATTTACTACATAAAGAATGTAATGCGGGGCCTCCCTGGTGGCGCAGTGGGTTAAGCAACGCACTATGAAGCAAACGGCAGCCCTTCAGCACGAGTTCGATCCCTGCCGCAGGCCAGGGAGGGGACCCACATGGCGTGGCAGACCTCTCCTGCCTCGCCCGCTGCTCCCCTCAGCAGTGTACTTCTGTTGATCTGCCTGTTCTGCTCCCTGCTCTCTGTGGTGAATCCTCTCACCCCCCCACACACCTCTGGCCTGTACCCCAGTGCTTGTATGCATAAATAAATAAATCTTTAAAAAAAAAAAAAAAGAATGTAATGCTCTGTGCGCAAGAAACCATGTTACAAAAAGCCTCATGGCTCTTGCTTTATAGTTCAAGTATTACAACAAAAGTTGACCCCAGGATTCAGGACACTGTCCAGTTGAGACAAGTTAAGAAGCACTTGTGGGGCATCTCCAGGGGCTTGGTGGTTTCTTATCTCAGAGGCAGGGACAGGTCTGCCTCATGCACACGAGGTTTTCTGTTCATGCAGTTCTGGTTGACGAAAAGATGTTCAAGCAGTGGTTGATGGGATTTCAATATTGTGTGGCATGTGGATGTGGTTTAGTTTTCTTCTTGGTGATCCTTCTACACATTACGCCAAAGGGCAGGACTCCTGCACATCCCCATGACGTACCCTTCAACAGACCTGGAGCTCTTTGGTTGTAACTCAGACTGGGGTGACTCCATGTTCAGTTTTTTTTTTCTCTTTTTGCTTAAGAGTTCATAAGCTCTCTATTCACTTTCGCTATCCCCATTTATAGATTGTGAAAGTTTGGCATGGAGAAGTTAAGCAATTTATCAACACGCAGCTAGTGGTAAAACCGGGATGATGAACTTGATTCAAGAGCCTGTGCGTCTCACCTCTGTGCTGGCCTGTGAAAAAGAAAACGAAAAAGAAAAAGAGAGAAAAAGAAAAAGAAAAAGAAAGCCTGTTGTAATGGGGGTCCTTTAAGCCAGGGAATGAAGAGTTTCTGGAAAAGGGAAACAGTGTAAGCCTGGTTGCCTGGGAAGGGGGTCATGTAAAATGGAAGGCAGTAACTAGTGGGGCGGTGTGTGGATGCTGGGGTGTCTCGTTACTTTTGTAGGAGCAATCTCAAAGGCTTTGCTGCCAGTTTGCGGCCTACCTTTGTTAAGAATGGCATGTTATTAGGTGGAAGGTGAGAACTGGAGAGGGTTTTTCCCCAAGCCCTTTGGTCTTAAAGGGGAGAAAAGAGAGTGGTGGCTGGAGGGGGCACAGTCCAACGGCAGTCACCTTTTCTCTCTAAGGAGGTGCCTGGTGATGCCCTCTCCTTGAAACTCCTGGGAGAAGAAAGCCCTCCAGAGTACTAAAGGCTCCAAGGAATCTGGGCTTTCTTTAAAAGTTTAGTGTCAGTTTTATGTCAACTGTTTAGTCAAGTTCACACCAGAGAGTTGGAGGACACAGAAGCATCCTCTCAAAGATTTAATCTTATTTCTCCCCATGCAGCACCTGTCATCCTTTCTCTCCCCTTAAGTGCAGGTAAGCACGTGGTGGCTAAAGGGTTAACTCTGGGACTACCACCGAGAGGCGCTTCCTAGAGATCCCAGGAAGTGGCATTGATTCCCAAGCAGGCTTCCTGTGCCCCAACCTCGGCTTTTCTCCTGGTCCTCGAAAGTGTACTCTCATCACCCGGACATTCTCGGGGGCACTTGAGGGATCCTGGGTTGGGTTCCGAGGAGGACGCTGCAACGGCACGGGATGTAGCGAGAAACCCGAGTCTGAGAGCGTGGACACGCAGGAGGAGATCGCTAACAGTGATTTCCCACCTTTCAAGAATTTCCTGTGGAAATACAGCTCTCGGCTAGAGTGACGCCAGGATGGCCAGAGAATCAAAGGAAAGTGCAGCCCTGGACGCCCAGTCTGCACACGACCGGGCAGGGATTCTGACTGTGAAGGTGGAGACGGAGGAAACCGCCTCCTTGGCTGCTGAAGCCGGTGCACCAGACAACCCTGCTTTTGGCCCAGAGCGCTCCCGCCAGCGCTTCCGAGGGTTCAGCTACCCCGAGGCTGAGGGCCCCCGCGAGGCGTTGAGCCGGCTCCGGGAGCTCTGCCGACTGTGGCTGCAGCCCGAGACGCACAGCAAGGAGCAGATCCTGGAGCTGCTGGTGCTGGAGCAGTTCCTGACCATCCTGCCCGGGGAGCTGCAGCGCTGGGTGCGGGGGCAGCATCCCGAGAGCGGGGAGGAGGCGGTGCTGCTGCTGGAGCATCTGGACAGCCAGCCGGACCCGCCCAGGCCGCAGGTAGAGGCAGCTGTAGTGTCTGAGACCGGGCCTGTTCCTTCTTAAGGCTCAGGGTCCCACGGTGCTTACACCCAGAAGTTCTCAGGTCCTTTTTGTAGCAGGACTCTCTTGGGCAGCGAGGTGAAGACCCCGAAGCCCGTGTCATAATAACATTTTCCAACACGTGAAGGGAAGTGTGAAGGCTTAGGAGGAAACATAGTTACATTAAAATGTAGTTGGCAAATTACTAGGCAAATTTGTGACAAAGTCACATGCTTTCTGAGGTGAATGGACAAGAGTAAGAGTGAGGACCGGTGTGTCAAAGTGATGAGTGACTGACAGTATTTGCCTGGTTGCCATGCGATGTGAAAACATCTGCAGTTTCTAGTGATGACAAAGTTCTGGGTGTGCGTATGCCACATTGTTTGTTGCTTCCACCCCCAATGGGAGGAAATCCTCAATTTCTCTTAGAAGCTAGTCAAATAAAAATGTCCCCCCACCCAGATTCATGAGGTACTTGGGAGGGAGTGTGTCGACCACAGCGGGAAGCCCTGGGTGTTTGTGAGCCGACTTCCCTCGGCATTATTATGTGTCCTTGTGTGTCCCTTCCGGGGTAAACAAGATGTCTTCTAACTGGTCACCAGGCATCTAAGGTTCTTTAGTTGACTCCAGAGCCTGCTAGCCCTGAAACACTGAGAAATCGTTTCAAATCCCTAGCTTCAAGCTAGAACTTCTTTATAGATGATGTGAGGAACTCCAAGCTGCACTTGAGCTAATTAATGGTCATGAAAGTGACTTGAAAACTAATTCTTTACAAATGTCCCATTTAATGGGTATGTACCATGTGCCAGGCCCTGCGTCAAGTGAGTTCACGTACTGTGATCTTATTTACTGTTCCCCAAACCCTGTGAGCTTGAAATTGCTATCATTTTGCAGATCAGAAAAGAGTGGTGGTCTCTGAGAAGTCAGCACCAATTCCCAGAGTTTTCATAAAAGTGCGGTGTGTACTGGGAGGGCGCACAGTGATGGCTGGGGCTGGGCCCTGAGCCCTCCTGCCCGAGCCTCATCCTAGAATGCAGCTTGTTAGCTGGGTGAGCTTGGGCCCCCTGCTGACGCTCTGTGCCTCAGTTTCCCCATTATAAAAACAGATATTAATAGTATAAGGTTGTTGTTAGCTGTGTTAAGGGAGTTAATACTCACAAAGCTCTTAGAAATAGTGCCTGGAAGTACATAGACAGCATGATAAAAGTGTCTCGGGAATATAAATGAATGACTTCTAGGTTCCAGGAGGTGGCCCGGAGCAAGAACTCCTCTGTTACAAGATGGCCCTGTGGACACCAGCTCAAAGATCACGAAGTATTCAGTTTCAGCCGACGAAGGCTCTGCTCAAGCATGAATCTCTGGGCTCCCAGGCCTTACCAGACCGAGGTGAGGATTAGCCAATGCAGACTTTATTCCATTTCTTTTAAGGACTACCTAAAAGACAACTCTGCTGAAAGCTACTTTATATGCCCATCACAGGGCTACTTTACTTGAACACTGAGACTAAAAGGGAAATTGCACACTGTGGTGGGAGATTTCCTGACCAAGCCTAGACATACTAAGACTTTATTAAACTGGGTCTTTGAGAGGATTTTTTTTTTTTCTTTTTAACAACACAGTGAACTCTGTTCACTTAATTTATACTCATGGAGGCTCTTGTGTGGTAGACCGTGTTGTGGAACAAGATGTCAGTGTCAGGGGAGTTTACACTCTAGTAGAGAAGGCAGCACGCCAGTAACGTGATTTTTAGATATGGGTAAGTGCTATGAATATATATAGAAGAATATAAATAAGCATAGATAAAGCTAATCGAAATATTCCAGAGATTGTAGTGCTGCTGTAAATCAGTATAAATCTTAGAGATCCTTGGGCCTGTCTGGTAGGGGTCTGCTGTAACGTCCCATGTCTTCCATGTGCTAGGGATATTTGGGCAGGTTCCCAGGACATAACACACTGACATGCCAGCCAACATGCAGCCTTTACTTCTCAACAGAATTTCTAGCCTAAGTTATTTGTTTTCTGTCTCTTGCTGAGTTCACCTCTTATAGGGAAACCTGATGTTTTTTACTTTTCCCAAATCTGAACAGGTTCCATGTGAGCAGAATCCTGTTCCCTCCCTTCCTGTGCTTGCCAGCCTTATCTGACTCCTCTTAGTTTTTAAAAACTAAAGCAGGAAAACCCCTAACAGCTACCAGAGGTCTTCCCAACAGCCAAAATCCTCTTATCATCCCTTCTCTCCATAAAATTCAAGACTAAGAGATTTTCCAGTGGAAGGTTTTGTCTGGTTATTTTGGCTCCCCTTACACGTCGCCACCGAGGCTCCTGCCCATGTGTGCTTTGTGTGTGTCTGCAGAGCGCACACCTCTCTTAGGTCTGGGACTGGTGCTGGGAGGAATCAGGTATTTTGGAAAGGAGCACACTGGATAAACTTCTTGACTGAAATTTATATTCCAGTTTATGAACTTGGACTTGGGAGGGCAGGAGTGCATACCAAGGTTCCTCTCCTTCTTAGTTCTCCAGGTTCCTGGATTTGCCCCTGGAGGGCGCAGCAGAGGAGATGCAGTGGTAGCTGCCAGGCTCACCCCTGAGTCCCAGGTGAGCTGGAGGCCCCACCCCCAGTGCCCGCACTTCTCACTGCTGGCAGGCTTCGTCTTCCACCCCTTCCTTCCACCACCTCACTCATCCTAGAGTCTCATTTTCTCATCAGCCCCAAGGTTGCCTATCATTGTCCTTTTCATGGCGCCCACTTCAGACAGTTTCCCCTTTTACTCCTGGTGGGGGCTGTGCATACCCCATACCTCTCCTATACCCCATCTAATTGTGCTTCATCAAGGGGATTTTCTTTAACAGAGGAAGTTAATACAAATAAAAGATTTTGTTGTGCTGGTGAGTTAGTTGTATTTTTAAGGCACCATAAAACTGTGCTGTTAGTAGGGAGAGAGAGACCAGATCTCTAGGAACGTGAATTTGAAGACATAGATGAGGTATGTCCGTTCAGTCTAAAGTTTGATTCCATTACCTGACCTGGATTTTCATTTCTTACCCAGTCTTCCATGCCCTGCTTGAAAATCTCAGTGTATAAAGCTCTGTAATACCCACGTTCCCCCTGATTTTTGTCAGCTCAGGCCTAGCGTGACCAAATTTTGAAAGTTAATATAACTGAGCTCCTTCCCTCATTGCCAAAACACATCAGAATCATTTGAAAGGTGTTGACAGCCCCGCCCCCTCACTGCGCTGCCACAGGTTTACCTCTGGACTGTTTAGACAGTGGTGCGGAAGTGCTTCTCCTCTGTGATGATTCTTTCATTCAAAAGAAGGACCATTTTAGAGGTGCTTATTTCCATCCAGCGGGGTTCTCGGGGTCGGCGTGTGTCCCACCTGCTGTTTCTCAGGCCCCCATAAGGGAACATTCCTTCTTCACATGTAGCTTTGGGAGTGATGCTGGGCAAGAGGGACTCAGTGAGATTTTGGTTGTCTCAGGGGGTGCTGAAGATGGAAGACGTGGCCCTGACTCTCGCCCCCAGATGGACACAGCTGGACTCACCCCAGGCGAACTGCCGAGACAAAAGGCAGGACCGTGGCAGCCTGGACTCCCCGGGTAAGGCGGAGGCCCCGCTCTCTCATACGCTTTCTAGGCGTCCGCTGTTTGTGTTCGAGCCTCCGGGCTGTTAGCAGCTGTCGCAGTTTTCACTGGGTTCAGAGACGATTTCTGAAGCGCAGCTGCTAACCGGCCTTGTGGCTGGCTTCTTAGCCTACCCGTCTTGCTTCTGTTCTTCTCTCCTCCCAGCCTTGGGTCTGTTGTGGGGGTGAAGCAGATCCAGCTCACAGTAGGTGCAGGTCCGGCTCATAGTAGGTGCCGGTGTGTGCCCACTCCCTGTGGCCGGCCTGACAGTGGACAGTGAGGGGTCTCCTCAGGAAGGTTGATGGACGACGGAGGGAGCGGACAGTCACTCGGGACTCCTGAGTGCGGCCCGGAGCTCAGCCAGGGCACATGTGCACCGGCCTTCGACTTAGGTCTGGGCTCACGCAGCTCCCTGGCCCAGCAGTGCCCCTGCTCAGGCCTCTGCGCTGGCCCGTCTAACTGGGACGACAGCAGGGTGCTGTGCTCGTCACTGATGAGCTCTAATTCTGAGCTCACTTTGCTGCTGTGTACAGAACACTCTAGAAGTTCCTCCACTCGCTTGGTTCACTGTGGCCTCTGGGGGCACGGCCTGCCTCACTGTTCTTAGTGCTCAGTGCCTCTGCATGTCTACCCAGCACAGACTCGGTCCTCCCTCCTGCCTGCCACTCTTTCCTTCCCCTTTGTGCCTTTCTTCCAGGGGCCCCATTCCAATCTCAGGCCTCCCCCTCCCCACCAGCACTCCCAGCCTCGCTCTTTGCTCCCCTCCTCGGTCCTGCCCAAATCCTCCCCCTTGGCATCGTGACCTCTGTCCACCTGGCCTCCCTGGCACTCACCACGGGCCTTCCCGGGGCCGTGCTGACCACTGCTGCCGCTTGTGGTTTCAGGTGGGGAAGTGCGGACCAAGCTGAGGGAATCGCCTGGGGATGAGGAGGACCCTCCAGAACAGGAGGCTGGGCAGAGCCCCTGCCCCCCCAGGGAAGCCACGGGCCGGCTTTCTCCGTGCGCAGAAGTTGGTGAGCAAGAGGGCAGGTTACCAAGAAAGCAGAAACATGCCCTTGGCAGCCAGCGGCACATCTGCCACGAATGCGGGAAGAGCTTTGCTCAGAGTTCGGGGCTGACTAAGCACAGGAGGATCCACACCGGGGAGAAGCCCTACGAGTGCGAGGACTGTGGGAAGACCTTCATCGGGAGCTCGGCCCTGGTCATCCATCAGCGCGTCCACACGGGCGAGAAGCCCTATGAGTGCGAAGAATGTGGCAAGGTCTTCAGTCACAGTTCAAACCTCATCAAACACCAGAGAACGCACACTGGGGAGAAGCCCTACGAGTGTGAGGACTGTGGCAAGACCTTCAGCCAGAGCTGCAGCCTCCTGGAGCATCACAAAATCCACACCGGGGAGAAGCCGTACCAGTGCCCGGTGTGCGGCAAGGCCTTTCGGAGGAATTCCCACCTCCTGAGACACCAGCGGATCCACGGCGATAAACACGCTCGGCCTCCCGGAGCTGGGGGCTCCTGGGAGGGCGAGGGCGGTGCGCAGAGCCGCTTGCAAGACGGCGGGGCCTCTGCGTCGTCTTATCCGTGCAACGAGTGTGGGAGGAGTTTCACACAGAACAGAAGCCTCCTTGAGCATCAGAAGATCCACACGGGCGAGAAGCCCTATCAGTGCGACGCGTGCGGCCGAGGCTTCACCCGGACGTCATACCTGGTTCAACACCAGAGGAGCCACGTGGGGAAACGAATCCCACCCCAGTGACCTTGCCCCTCCTGAGCCACCCTCCACCAGGCCCTTGGGATGATGCTTCTGGGGTGTCTGGGCGCCTCTCACCCACGTCAGTTTCTTGGGCTCCACAGGAGAGGCTCACGCTCCCTGCTGTGGAGATGGGGCTGTGGCTCAGTTCACCTCAGACATCCCCAGCTGTTTGTCAGAAACCAGGGAGTCTGGCTGAGATGGATTGTCCTGGACATTCTGGAAGGTGATTGGAGAAACCTGGTTTGCTAGGACGCTGTGGGAGAACTGTCTGGAAGAGTGAGGACCTGGAGTGGTTCATTCTCACCTGTTGTACTTGATTGCTCCAGGCTGGCCCGTTCCCTTCACTCTATGCCAGCTGGGTGGATGCCTCATGCAGGGGCTGCTGCTTTGGCAGGCATGTTGCCAGACAGAAACCTCTTCAGTTGAGGGGTCAATGGACAATGTCCCTTCCCACCCCCCCATTGTGCCTTGCATATAGGTGCTATCTCTTTATTAAATGACAGTGAAATGACAGAGCAGTCTGAAATCCAGTGTTGACTAGATTTCGGAGAATTTCTCACTAAGATCCTTGTGTTTCTGTTCCAGTTCTTGAAGGTTTTAGATTCCAGGTTGCTGTGCAGATTCACTGTTGATTCAGGCAGATTCACTGTTGATTCAGGCAAACAGAAAAAGAACGTTGGAGCCTAGGTATATCTAACATGCCTTTAATGCTGAAGCATGCTATGGAATACACAGGCAGCAACCAAGTCTCCTAGTCTATCTCCTTCTACAGCCCATCTCCAAGACCGCCTCCTATCTCTGCCCAGGTGTCCATAATTATAGGTGCATGTGCCCCATGCTCAGAAGACACTGAGATTTAAGGTTTTCTGTGCATCCTTTTACTCTAAATGACTTTTCTGTAGAGTCGCGAAGTGTTTACTTTTGAGCGCCTGTCACTGACAAGGCGGAAGGGCGAGCATGAGTACTTACCCACTGGTGCGTGCTTGGGCTTTGGCTTTCATTATGAAAGGTGCTAAGACTTATACACAAACAAGGCAGCACTGTGAGGAATGCCTTATAGACCATAAGCAAGGCCATGGGAGTTCACGGAATGGAGCGGTCATATCATGCTGTGCTTCTCACTGCTGGGACAGGGTGACATGCTGGGGAGCTGAAAAGACTACAGGTTTGTCAAACTTAGTAAAGTAGGAAGTTTGAAGAGGTCGGCATGTTGCAGGGGCTTTCAGTGCCAGAGCAAGGAGCCTCATTCACTTTTACTCAAGCACTAGCGAGCCGCTGACATTTTATGATCAATCAATTCCAGGAAATGACCTGGCAATATTGTATAAATTCAGATAGATTACTTTGCTGATGGTCTTATAGATGCTCTACTTTTTCTATAACACAAAGGTGTGTTTATAAATGAATTATAAAATGGATTTAACTCTGGCCTAATTAAAAGGGTGGTCAATACATTATTTTGGTGAAATTCGTATAAAATAAGCTGGTTAGTTAAAATAACATGCAGCACATAAAGTGGTGTACAGTCACTTTTGTGCATTTTAAAATTGTTTTAGGGATTTCAGTGTTGACTAGCCAACTACCTCATGGTTCCACAAGTAGGACAGAACTCCATGTCCCGCTTCCCTCTACATGAAGGGGTAGCTGGTTAGGGCCTGTTTTTTTTCTACTTGAGTAGAATGAAAAGAGCTTTTGGTAAATAGCCTTTCTAGATGTGTTCTTGGTTTTGATAAAAAATCTAATCCTGTAAAAGGTGGTTTCTTTGCTTTCTCCTTATTGGAAACAATAAATGGAGTGACAGTTTATCTCAAAGAGTTGTGAGCATCTGTGTATCTAAATAAGAAATGCTGTTTCAGGCAGCTGAAAAGGCTGATATTGGTAGAGAAATAGAGATTTAATACTTCATTAGCCAAAACCTCTAATATTGGGATACTTGGTTAATAATAAAGATCCCCTTTAAAAGGTATCCTGTAACTAAGTGACAGCATTGCTCCTCTTGTGTGTCAGTCAGCCATGCCTCCCTCTCAATTTTCCATGAGAACTTTAATCACTTAGTAAACTCAGTTTATCTTTTTTCCTCTAAACACCCTTTTTAGTCGCGTTTTTCCTCATGGTAGCCAAGACTGGATCTGATGAATTCAGATGAGGGGACTTTTATTCTGTCAGCTTTGTATTTATGGTATCCATTGTGTACTCTTTATGCATACAAGAACTGGGGTACAGGCCAGAGTGTGTGGGTGGTGGCGAGAGGATTCACCGGAGACAGAGTGGAGAGCAGAAAAGGCGGATAGACTGAAATACACTGCTGAGGGGAGCAGCAGGCAAGACAGGAGAGGTCTGTCGTGCCATGTGGGTCCTCTCCCTGGCTAGGGATCGAACTCATGCTGCAATGGCTGCAGATAGCTTCATAGTGCTGTGCCTTAATCCCTTACGCCAGCAGGGAGGCTCCCCAAAGCCGGTCATTTCTAATGTGACATCAAGAATGCTGCCCGCCTGGCCTGAGCCACTGTTTCTCTCCCAGCGTGAATAATAGTTAATCAGATGAATCTCTGTTTCTACCTTCATCTGAGTCTTTTCTCTACAGGCCAGCGAGAGCGATACTTTTAAAATTTAAGCCAGGTCATAGAAAAAACACTCAAAACCCTGCAGTGCTTCTCATTTTCTTTTTTTTTTTAAACCAACTTTATTTTTTTTAAATTTATTTATTTATGCATACAAGCACTGGGGTATAGGCCAGAGGTGTGGGGAGGTGAGAGGATTCACCACAGAGAGCGGGAGCAGAACAGGCAGATCAACGGAGGTACACTGCTGAGGGGAGCAGCGGGCGAGGGAGGAGAGGTCTGCCGCACCATGTGGGTCCCCTCCCTAGCCGGCAGCAGGGATCGAACTGGCTGCGGTTTGCTTCATAGTGCTTCATAGTGCATTGTTTAACCCACTGCGCCACCAGGGAGGCCCAGTGCTTCTCATTTTCATCCAAATTAACAGCCTAACCCTTACAGAAACTAGCAGGGCTCTCTACAGCCAACTTCTTGTTCTCTCTGACTTATCTCCCATCCTTTCCCTCTGCTTACCTGGCCCCTACACACCGGCCTCCTTGTTTCTTCAGTACACAAGCCAGCAGCCACTTGGCTAACTTCTTCACCCACCCACTTTAATTCCACTCAGATGCCTCCCTTTCAATAAGTCCTTGTATCAACTTAAATGTAACACTAAACCTGTTGACACACTAGCACCCCCATCTTCCCCTTAGTCTGTTTTTTCTAATTATCACTTTATCACCTCTAATATATTTTATGATGTGCTTATTTATCAGGTTCATTGTCTGATTCCCTCAACTACAAAGATAAAGCTCCAGAAAGGCAGGGGTATGTGTATGTCTTCTTTACTCATGTATCCCAAGCCTAGCAAGTATTTCTAGCCACACAGTAGGTACTTAATAAATATTTGTAAAACAAATGATTGAATGAATGCAGCAGTGTTTTTATTTTCTCACACGCCACGATCAGAATCAATATTTTTAATACCAGAGAACACAAACCACACTTCCGTTTATTCTCTGGTGTTCCATTGTAGTTGTGGTAGGTTGTGTTATCTCTTTAGACAATAACAGGGTTATAAGAAAATATAATGAGTATGATGTCAATAAAAAATCAGATACTCCAGAATAAACTTTAAAAATATGAAAACTTTAAACCATTTCTGAGATACACACTATAAAGCAAATGATGACAATAAATGGGAACACCAATGTCATACAGAATTCATATTACTCAACTTAAAAATTTGATATGTGACCACAATTCAGATGTTGACAGCCTTTTGCTTTGAAGTTCACAAGCTGAGTCTAAAGCTCATTTCGAAAAATAAACAATCGGTGAATTCTAGGAGTGAAAAGAGCCAAAAAGAGTGATGACGTAGGCCTTAAAACAGGAAATTAAAACATCAGGATACAAGTTGTGTTGAGGCACAAGGGAGGGAACTAAGATCAGAAGGGGGCATAAAAGGAACTTTATAGTTGTGATCTTCTATTTTTTATAAGTGTGTGGGCTTCTATTACATTCTTTAAACTCATACTGTCAAACACTTTTGCATATATATTTCATAAAACTAAAAATTTTAAAAACATTATAAAGTCTGAATTATTAAGTTATGTGGTAGAAATATATTTTAAAAAATAGAATGTCCAGAAATAGACCAACCACCTAAAACTGTAGTTAATGATGAGACTGGAGTATCGCATCAGGAGAAGTATGGACTAATAAATGAAGTTGGAACTACTGGGTAACTTTCAAAAAAAACTTGGATCCTTACTTCTTCTTCAGGATAAGTTAATCAAGAAAAGAGTAAATCAACCATTAATTAATCAAAAAATAGGAAAGAATAAAGCCATAAACTAGAAATCTCCACAGTGAGGAAATCTTGCTCTAGACCTCAGTCAAGCAAAGAAGAAAAGTTTGAAGAGATTTCAAACAGTAGCTTTCTACCTTACCTGGCTTGAGTCACTGATGTGGCCTTGTACTCAGTCTACAAAAGACTTTATTCGCTGAAGATATGATGGAAAGCACTAAGGGAGTTTCAGGTGACGAAGGGTAAAGGAGGAAATCTGAGAATACCAACGTGAAGCATGACACTGTCAAAAGACTGGGATTTGGAGTTAGCAGCCAATGGTTTAACTAAAAAGACACAATGGTAGATATTAACATTAGGGAAGTTGGGTGAAAGGTATATGTAAACTCCATCTATCTTGGCCACTTTTTTTAAGGTTTAAAATTTTAATTTTATAAGTCTAAAAGCAATCAAAATAAAAAGACTACTAAAAATAAGTCTAGGGTTTAAACCATGGCGTGGATGTTTAGTTCTTCTGAGTCATCAATTCCTCCTCTAATATTCACTTTACTGTGTGCTTGTTGCCAGGATCAACTGTGGTTAAGTAACTGGAAGCATTCTGCAAACACTGAAGTGTGCAGCCCACAGGTAGGTCCAAGAGAGGGTCTGGTGGGTGTTGAAAGGAAGCAGCGAGATGGAAAAGGGTTTACGACATAGATCTGCTTACTGGAAATACCAGCAACCCACATATTGTTAACCATCAGCAAATCCTTACGTGATTTTTAATTAAACACAGATAGCACTTTCAGGCATGTTGGCTATAGTGAGGCTATTATTACATTATTAGGAAGGTTTAGCAGTCATCTCAGGGAGTAAGAGAGATAGTAAGAACCAGAAGAGGTACAGGAAATAAAGATAACATTAAAAAAAAAAAAACTAAATCTTCCCCTTTGGATATCCTCAGTCAGTGTTTGTTCTACATATATTTCGTGGAAGAAAGGCATTTTCTTATCTGAACCTAACCTACCTGACTTGGCCACGAATGCGGAAAACCTGCACATGGCACAGACTAGACCATCTCAGTCAATGTGTGGTTCTTCTGGTGGCGGCTGAGGTTGCAGTGGTGGTTAAAGCTTTTCCCACACTGGTTGCACTGGTGAGGTCGCTCTCCTGTGTGACTTCTCTGATGCTCAATGAGAGGTGATCGCCGACTGTAGCTCTTCTCACACTGGCTGCACTGACAGAGCTTTTCTCCCTTGTGGATACTCTGATGCTGGATGAGCCCTGCGCTCTGGCTGAAGGCCTTCCCACACTCCTTACAGTGGTACCGCTTCTGTGTATTGTGGATGCTTCGGTGATTAAAATGACCTGAACTTCCACCGAAGGTTTTCCCACACTCATTACATTCATAGGGTCTGTCTCCAGTGTGAATTCTTTGATGTTGAATCAGACCTGAACTCTGAGCAAACCTTTTCCCACAGCCATCACGCTTGTGTGGTCTCTTCTCTGTGGCCTTTCTCCAGGGCTTCTCTTTCTGGCCAGCTTCTGTATGCTGGGGGTCTTGGTGTGGTACCTCCCAGGTCCGTCCATAAAATACTTTCCCATGTGGCTGCACTCCCTTAGGGCAGTCTTTCCTCAGCACCAACTCTCCGTCCCCAGTCTTGGTCATTCCATCTAAAACAAGACCAATGTTACTTGTTCACGACTATGGGGTCATCATGTACACAGAAATACAATGTACTTATCACATGATGTAACCTTACATCACAGTAGGGGGAAGGTTAGAAAGAGAAGGATCAGTACAATAATGTTTTCCTCTTGGTAACCCCAGAAGTTTCCCCTCTGGCAAAATGCAACTCAGTCCATCCCCCATAAGAACTGTGCTGGGGAGAATTCTGTATACTTCTCCAAGGAGATGGAATCAGAATCAGGCAGTCTTCTCTAGAGTTTTCCCTCAGGCCTTCCCCCTTCCCTCCTTCTGAAGTAGAGAACTTCAAAGTGAACCTTTCCAAGGAAAGTTACCTCTTGTATTCATTCATCCATCTATGGAACAAGAATTAAGTCTTCACTATTCTAGGTGTTCCAGGTAGGATTTTATGGTTTTCAAACCCACAACTGTTCCAGGTGTATTCCCAGCACAAGGTGTTTGCTCTAGTCCATCTCCCATCCTGGAAAGCCCTCACCTCAGATAACCCTGGACTCACTCCCTCACTTCATTCAAGTTTTCTCTCAACTCTTGCCTTCTTAACTTTTCTACTTTACACTACAATCTGTTTGCCCCAACCAAAGTGGGATCAGTATTGCCCTTCTGGCCAAACTTCTTATTTATATCTGAAATGTACAAGGAGCCAGTAGAATATAAAAATGAAGACACTACTTAACCTTTTAATAACTACAACGTCCATGACTTAGTACTTTCATGCAGTATCAAACTAACTTGGTACAGACCCCTTGATATTACAATATTGTCATACCTCTTTAAAGAGGAAACTAGAGATATATTTAACTGGACACACTATATAGAAAAAATAGAAAACACGGCTATTTGGCAGGTGTGGTTACTCTTAGAGATGACATTTTGGAGAAACTTACCCTTTTTACTATGTAAACGTCTTTAGTTTTTTTTACAATCAACATGAACTTAGAAACTCAAATTCAGTGTTGTAAAGTAACTTTAAATGTTGCTTGGCTAAACACTGGAAGAGCTGTAACAGATTTCTTTTAATCTTAATCACTATTTTTCTTTATAGAAGCTGCTTTTCTAAGTTTACAACACACATCTTCACAGGCAGTCCTATAGGGAGAACTCTCCTGTCTGTAGGTGCCTGTTGGACATGCCTCTGTGGTTGTAGTAGGTGCTTAGTAAACATTTACTGAATGAATGAGTGACTAGGTAGGTGGGTGGATAGAAGGGGGAGAAAATCACTCATAAGTGCTTCCTGGAAGAAAGCCGTCTCAGCAAGGTCCCAGACCCAGTGGGAGGGTAGAATGAAGATGGCTGGAACACAAGAAGTCCAAGTTCATGGGGAGAAGAAGAAAACAAAGGGACTGACTAGAAAGATGCTCATAAAAGAGGAAAATGAAACCAGAAGGACTCAATTTGATGAGATCATGGGAACCTGAGGAAGGTCTATGTGCGCACAGAATTTAGTCAGCAGTGTATTTCAATTTCAATCAGGCACGCTCCAAAGTGACAGAAATTCAAGATAATTTTGTAATTGTTAAGATAGATTAAACAAACAGAAGCAGGAGACAGAGTCAAGGGACATTTGGCTTTCATACATATGGGGATGACATGAAAATGGAAATAACAGAGTGCACTATAGATGGACTGACTGCCAGGTGGACAAAAATTCAGAAAGGAACTGTGATGTTATATGCGGGGAATTAGACAGAAACTGACGGTGACTCAGACTGGGAAGGTAGCTGGCGCAGCCCTAATTCTTCCACCACTAAGATTACAGGCAAGGACATGGCAAAGTCTGATCTGCTGGGCCCTCCCATCCAGTCTGCCACCTACTAAGCAAGCCTTTCTACTGCAACTGTAAATCCATACCCACAAGGGTGGCACTGATAATTTCTGATCAGAGCAGCTGCCATCTATTAAATAATGCATGTCACGTGCCCTTCATAAGCTGCGTTTGATGCTCACAACCTTCTGAGGCTCTTACTTATGTAGATACCTGAGCCCTCTTGCTCTCTGCCCACCCCAAGCACACACATGCCCATGTGAGAACACAGCAAGGGGTCATCTACAATGCAGGAAGAGATCTCACTAAAAACCAATTCTCATGGCACCTTGACCTTGAATTTCCAGCCTCTAAAACTAAGAGGAAACAAATCCCTGTGTTGAAGGCACCCAGTGTGCGGTGTCCTGCTATGGCAGCACAGCAAACTCAAACAACACTATCATCAAGCCCATTTGTGTTAGGCGCCTGTGGCCATAGCAGGGAAAGGCTGTTGTCCTTCAGATGGACACTCTCCGGAGATACCTGAGGTCTCCCTGGAGCTTTCAGTCACTCTATCACTTCAATGAGCTCAGCTTCAAAACCATCTGCTGTGGTTAGTCTTCGTTTCATTCAGGAGCGTGGACTCAAGAACCCACTGTTGCTGCTCTCTCTCACCTGTCTCTCCCATAGGGTGAGGCTCCAGAGCAGGGTCACATGTGGGCTGGGGCTCCTTAGGCTGGAAGGGAACATTCAGTGATGTCTGCTGTTCTTGAAGCACTGTCTCTTTAGAGAGAATTCCTTCTCTGTGTCTGCGTGCTACTGTCTGGGGAGAAAGAGACAAGATTTGATATAGGAAGAAGTCAAGTGTCTAAAGAAACACTTATAGGGGCCTTGGTGCCACAGGGGTTAAAGCTGCAGCATTATCAAGCTATCACCAGCCACTTCGGCCTGAGTGTGATCCCCGGTCAGGGAGCTGACCCACATGGTGCAGCAGTCCTCTCCTGCCTCGCCCGCTGCTCCCGTCATCAGTATATTCCAGTAGACATGCCTATTTTGCTCCCCACTCTATTTGTAGTGAATCCTGTTTCCTCCCCACCCCTGCACCTCTGGTCTACACCCCAGCTCTTGTATGCATAAATAAATACAATATACCTTTTTAAAAAACCAAAAAAACACTTCCAGAAAGAAGCAAGAAGCAGGGTCTTATATTACCAAAGTCAAGGGCACGGAAGCAGAGGATACAAGGGTTCTTGGTGACCCACATATCTTTTGTTCCTAGCAAATCTCCCCTCCTACCTCATGTTGTGATTCATCAAATTCTCTCTCCAGATCCTCCAGCAAAATCACAGCCTCTTCCCCACTTTCTGGACACTGTTCTTTCACCCAGTCCTGCACCTCCTTGGGAAGGATGGACAGGAACTGCTCCAGCACCAGCAGGTCCAATATCTGCTCCTTCGTGTTCATATGTGGCCTCAACCACAGGTAGCAATGTTCCTTGAGCTGAGTAAGAGCCTCCCTGGGTCCAGGCGTCTCCTGGTAGCACAACTGCCGAAAGCGCCTTCGAAAGGTTTCTCTTGCCGGTGGATTATTGCCTTTCAGACTTGATTCCTGCATTTCTACTTCCACTTTCTGTGTCAGAAGTTTTTTCTGCTCTGCAGGAGCTTGAACATCCAAGGACAAAACCACCTTTGAGTCTGTATTCATCTTGACCTTGAATAGCTTAAGAGGCACACTCCAACTGGAGTTTCGGTTCAGAAATACCTTTGGAGGCTTCCTCCTAAACAGTAAAAACAGAAAAAAGTTTATATAGAAAATTGGCGATTGCTGATGGTGGAAACTGATAATATAAGCAACTGTCATAGATCTAAAGCGCTTTACTGAAAGTAAAGTGACTTGGTGCCCCCAAAATGAGGATGGTATCTTTTTCTTTGGAGTCAGTGGGCTTGGAGTGCAGGGCCCTTGAGTTCACTCTAGGGAACTCCCCAGAGCTCCCCATCCAGCGACACAGGGGACTTTCTCAACGAGACACAGATATTGGTTATGTTTAAAGAGCAGGCTTATTAGAGAAAGGGACAGAAGTGTAAAGGACACTTACATAGACACAAGCAGCCAGAAAGAGCTGCCCTTTTTGTAGGGGCCGCGTTGGGTTTTATCCTCTTCTTTTGATAGAGAGGGGCTCATCTTTATGAGCGGTTAGATTGTTGCTGATTTTGTACAACTAAGCAGAACCAGAAAGAGAAGGGAGATTCCACAGTGGGTGATCTCCATAGCTTTACCCTCAGGTCTGTTCTCCCAGTACTCCCTACAGCTTCTGATGCTGCTAGGGGCTTATGCCTTGTGAAAAGACACTGGCACCTAGGATCTCGATTTCTATAGCTGTGTTACAGCTGTTTATACTCTACCCCATCTCCTGGTGCGAGTTCTAGTCTTGTGATGCCTCCTTCATGTTTTCTATTCTTTTCCTCCATCAAGAAGATTGCATGATATAAGTAAATAATGGAAAATGTAAATGATGGGCAGAAAGTACTGGCTGATGTAACCTAGACCTAGATTTTATTCTGGTTCTAACATTTACTAATTGTATGACCTTGTACCAATTTCTTGTCTTTATGTGGAAGAGCAACACCTTAAGACTTCATGGAAGAATCAGGAAGATCACACATATCACCCAGAAAGTTTAAAATGTTCAGATGCACCATATAAAAGTCAAGGTAGAGAAACAATGGATATATTGTTCCTATTCCTTTCTTTACTTGAGATTTTAAAAGTAACGCTCAAAACAACCATTTAAGGTGGGTATCATTTCAGTAATTTACAAGAAAGAAAACATTGGTAAGATTCAAGACCTTTGGGCTTTCCACACTGCTCTGCTGCTTCCTAAGGGTTAACAGTTAAGACTGCAGGTACAGGGCCATATTCAAACCTCTCCATCACCGCCTGGATTACAATCACTATTTCACTAGATAAGAAATGGAAACCAAGAGAAAGTAAGCAAGTTGCCCATGGTCAAATTCTTTGCAAGGACAGTCCTAAGAACCCACAGAGGTGCATACCCAGGCAATGCCTGAGACCCACGAGGCTTGTGTCCGCAAAATGTCTAGAAGCACAGTCCAGGAGCTGTAACCCCCATCTAGGGAATCGGAATGGGGGTTTAAAGCGGGAAAGGAAAGATAACGGGCTCCACGTAGGCATCTTTGCCCAGTGATTTGCATGGATGCCAAAGTTTGAGAATCAAGGAGCTAAAAGAATCAATGAACAGGAACTGCCACTTTATACGCATGAAACCAAGCCCCTTCGATGCCTCTGAATCAGCTTTTAGAACCACCAGGTGAGAGGGCATACCAGCTCTCCGGGAAAGGCGGATAGAGAGATTTTTAAAAATTTCTCCTTAACGTCCTTATTTCCAAGGATATCTCCCTAGATTCCCGGTGTTTCCTACCGGGAGTCCTAATCCTACCGACAGCAAACTACGTGGGGACCCCTGCACCTTAGCACAGAGCTTACTGGGGCAACATCCCCGCAAATTGGGAGGGTGAGCCAGATATGGGGCACACTGAGCGCGGGCCACAGCCCACCTGGCCCCTGCTCCGACCTCCCACGGACGAGTTTCCCTTTCCACACCCCACAGCCGCACCGACCCGCATGACTCACCAGACCTGAAGGGAGCGCACCCGCGGGAACAATGGCCCGGATAGGAAGAGCCCGGCCCTGGGCGCCGGCCGCCCGGCAGCAGCACTTCCGGGCTGGTCTAGGACTCCCAGTCTCGGTTGCTACCTCCGCGCAGGCCTCACCTGGGAAGAACCCGCGGTGCCTGGGCGGCAGGTTTTTTTCAACAATAAAGCACTGAGTAAGAAGCTCTTACGTGTAGGGATCCCATCCTGGTTTTAAATGAAAACACAGACCACTGACTAATGAAAATTCTCTAAGTTCTAAAATTACAACTTTTAGAAACTTAATACAGTACCTATATTTTTAAAAAAACTTCAAAGAATAAAAATGAAAAGGTGAAACCCCACCCTGCCCCTGCTTAGATTCAGTTCCCTGAGGTAGCTGCCTGACCCGTTATCATATATTTATATATATCATTATATGTGTTTATAAAATAAGTATACACACATATGACTTTTGCATTTGGCCTTTTCTCCATCATTTATTTTTAGGTTTTCATTTATCTTAAACGTCTTTATTGATGATGTAGGTCTAACACATGTAGTGGCTGCATAGTATGATATCGGACATATGTATGACAACTTACTTGGTCACTTATGCAAGTGCATATGATAGGGATCTTCCTCCCTTCTTTCGCCTTCCTTTCGTCCTACTGTAACAGGGTGGTCCCAAAAAAAGGGGAAGTTCCCAAAATCCTGGTTCCGCCCTAAGTGGGTGGAGCTGAGGATAAGAAGATTTCTGCAGAAAAGAGAGAAGGAAGAAAAGGAAGATTGAGAACAGCAAGGAGACCTGGATGGGGCACGTAAAGCAGAGGGACATGTGAAAAAACTGTGCTTGCTTTTTAGTCTTGGACTGGTTGGAACAGATGTGGGTGAGAGACCCGTGGGGAGGTTAGCAATGGCAACTTTCATCTTAATTTTGATTTTGCTCTTTTCCTCCCAGATTTGTCTAACTCTTTCTGACCCTTTTCTATGGGTCTCTACTAAAAGGTCCTTTAGATGTGTGCCAGGCTTTTGGGCCTTGCTTTAGGCCAATCCTATTTAGCTGGACTTTTACCCTCAAGGAGATGGGTAACTTTAAATGCTTAACTTAGTAACTATAGTCTTTGTTCTTTCTTTATTGTACCCTAGTTGTATTAAAGTTCCTTTCCATTAAAGGTTTTGTATATTTGTCTTAATGCGGCGGATGGCAGAACCCATTCAGAGAGGGCAGGCTTGGGAGTTCTGAGTGCTCCTCTCCCTGCCCTGTAACACTACCTTCTAACAATCCCTCCCTTTCTCTCTCTCTCTCTTTCTCTCTCTATCTGCTACAAAAGGTATCCGGATTTTTATAGAAAAACTGGGAAGGAGGCACCATGAGACCAGAAACCAGGCTCACACAAGGAGGCGGGGTAGAAAGGACTAGCATAGCCATTGACCCAGCCATAGAAACCAAGATCCTCAGGCCCAGGGCCTACATCACAAAGCTAAGATCCAAGCAGGTATCAGACTGCTGTAGGGGGTGTCAGGAGCTCAGACAAGAAAGTGAAGATATGGAAATTGAGAATCTCCAGAGCCCAATGTAGAATCTCCTTTCCTTTTCAGATTCTAATTGGCTTATTCAAAGTCAACAAGCAAGCCACTTCTTGAAGGAGCGTGCCTCTCCCAAAGAGAAGAAATCTCTAGCAGGGCAGTCTCTGCACTGGCACAGGGCAGCTGCCATTCTGCCCACCTGTGACTATGCAGGTGCTTCTCTTCACCAACTCTCTCCTCTGCAGGGCAGCAGCTTCCTGCCTGCCTGTGACCTGTACCCTGCCTGGGCTTCTCTCCATTGACCTCCCTCAGTGGAGGCAGCTCTCCTCAAGGTCACCCACCTGCAACCATGCAGGCCTCTCAGCAAACCTGTCCCTTTCGGGACAGCTCTTCCTGCCCACTTGTGTCTGTAAGTGTTCTTTATTCTTCTGTCCCTTTTCCTAATAAATCTGCTCTTTAAATATAACCAATGTGTCTGTCCTGTAACTCCCCTGGGGAACTTGCCAAGTCCTGCTGAACGGGGAGCTCTGGTGAAACCTTTCCAGGGTGAACCCAAGAACCCTGCTCTCAAAACCCACTGAATCCACTTGAATGACTAAGTGAAATAATTCCTCTCTTAGGGTTCATAAACCCACATGGTTAACGTCTGGCCTCCTTTCCACAACAAAGCACATCGGCTTCTAGACATCTCTATGACAAAACTAGACACACACAAAATGGAATATCCCAAATATAGAGATATATGCACCCTTTTATATAAGCATCTATAAATATTATCTTGCATTATACTCTTTTTCATTTAACAGTATATCTTGGAAAGCTTAATATTATAAAGTGTGGGATCTCCCTGGTGGCACAAGGGGTTAAGTCTCAGCACTATGAAGCTATCTGCAGTCACTGCAGCAGAGTTTGATTTCTTTTTTTTTTTTTAAAGATTTATTTATTTATGCATACAAGCACTGGGGCACAGGCCAGAGGTGTGGGGGGGGTGAGAGGATTCACCACAGAGAGCGGGGAGCAGAACAGGCAGATCAACAGAAGTACACTGCTGAGGGGAGCAGCAGGCAGGAGAGGTCTGCCACGCCATGTGGGTCCCCCCCCCTGGCCGGCAGCAGGGATCGAACTCGTGCTTCAGTGGCTGCGATTTAGTGCGTTGCTTAACCCACTGCGCCACCAGGGGAGGCCCCAGAGTTTGATTTCTCACTAGGGAGGTGACACACCTGGTGCAGCAGACCTCTCATGCCTGGCCCGCTGCTCCCCTCAGCAATGTATTTCAGTCGATCTGCCTGTTCTGCTTCCCACTCTGTCTCTGGTGAATCCTCTCACCCCCACACCTCTGGCCTGCACTCCAGCTCTTGTATGCATAAATAAATAAACCTTTAAAAAATACATATTACAAAATGCACTTTATTTCTGGAACGATATGTGAGGGCCAATAGTGTCCTAATGATGGGAAGGGTGAGTGGTGACAAAACTCTAGCTTTACATATAGTTTGAATCAGGTGACTATTAAATAAGTAAAATAAAGACATATACTATTCTGGTTTTCCTTCCAAAGATCTGCCAAGATGGGAGTCACAGGTAGAAACCACAGGTTGCAACCATTTTCCTTTGCTTTTCTCAGGAAGAAATACTTATTTTTATTTCCAAGCAGGGAATGTTGTATGGAGTACTTTTTAGCTTTGTCAGATCTTTAAGAGGCTCATTCTCCTCCTTGGCAAAGACAGGGATCCTTACACAGTGCTAGATGAAAATTACAGAAAAGATGAAATTAGCCTATAAATGCCTTAAACAACCCATGAGCTTTAGTACACATAATTTTGTGCACAATGCTCTGTGGACAATACATTTCATATGTTCCTTTCAATTTGTTAGGCAATATTTTCCTGTGTTACTCAAGTAATTCAATTGTTTCCTCACTGGGGGAATCCCTGTTAAGTAAACCTTGAAGGAGAGTGAAAATTGGGTGGTGCTTGTGGTGGGGTGGAATGAGTGGGGAGGGTGAAACATGAAACTAAGGTACCAATTAACAAATTTAGTTTGCATACACCATAAATGCCACAGAAGAAAAACACAGGCAGGCGGGAGGGTTGGAGGAAATGACTCAACCGAATGATGAGTAAGGAATTAGCTTGCCAAGACAAAGTGCTTATCCAGACACCGCAACAAAATAATAAAACCTGAGCTAGCCGACGAGGATGGGATTCGAACCCACGCGTGCAGAGCACAATGGATTAGCAGTCCATCGCCTTAACCACTCGGCCACCTCGTCACGTAGGCGTCTGCCTCCCTCCATCTCCTCCTCCCTGCAGTCTCCCCAGACGCCCGGTAGCAACATTTCTTATTGCCACACCCACAGTTCGAGTTAGAAGTCTTAAGTCCATTTCACAACCATCACAGAGACACGCGCCACTTAGGGGGTGCGCAAATAACCTGGCAAATAACCTGACCACAGGTGGAACCAGGCTTGTTCACGTCGTTGGACCGGAGTCAACCCTTGCTCGCCCTCTCGAGCGCCCCAGAGACACCCAGGGTCCCCCCACTGCTGCCCTCCGCATCGCGGGACCAAGTTTCCAGCCTCTTGACGGAATCTCTCCTGGAAGCCCTGTTCTGAGCGGCACTACCAAACGAACTCAGGATTCTTTTGGCTCGTTTTGTGCCGACAGCCAGGAGACGCCCGCATTTCCCTTTTGTTGCCCTCGCAGCCCTCGGCACTGATCAGTCTAGGATAAATCACCGAATGAGAACGTGTTTGGAGAAAAATCAGAGACGCTCAAGCGCCAGAATTGGAAGTGGTTTGTAGCTCAGCTCAAGAGGGGCTCGGCTAGAGGGGACTTACCAACTGGGGGCCTCGCCGTCCCCGCGGCTTTCGCAGCGCGTCGCTGGGCTCCGGGGCTCCTGGCGGGGAGTGTGCGGTTCACCTGGGTCTTCGTCCCCGGGTCGCGATCCTCGGATCCATTTAAGTCAGAGGCGCAGAGCGGCGCCCTCCCCACAGCCCGAGGGTCCCGGGACCGAGCCAGCAGCCGTGCTGTGCCCACTCTCCCGAGAAGCAGGGCCCGGGGAAGGAACTGCAGGGGACGTCAGCGGTGGGGATAGCTTGACGCCTTGTCGTGCACGCTGAGACGCGCACTTGAGTTTCTGAAACTAATCCCTCAGAGGCGTAAGATGCCAGGAAAGTCCAGGAAACTCTTGTTGCATGTCCTCCAACAGTTCTTTCTTTCTTTTTTTTTTTAAAGATCTATTTATTTATGCACACAAGAGCTGGGGTACAGGCCAGAGTCGTGGGAGGTGAGAAGATTCACCACAGACAGAGCAGTTTCAGGCAGACTGACTGAAACACACTGCTGAGGGGAGCAGCGGGCGGGCCAGAAGAGTTCTGTGCCATGTGGGTTCTTTCTATGGGGGATCAGTTGTAGAGGGATTTCTGAAATATTCAAAGTTGGTGAAAAGAGAGTCGCTAGCCCTTGTCTCATTCTAGGCAGTATTAGGGCTTTGGCCTTATGACCAGTTTGTTGTTTAATTTAAAAAAGTTTCCAAGATAATCTCAGACACAGATTTGAGCACCAAACATACATTGGAAGTCGCACTGGAAAATAGACACTGGAAATACACATTTTCAAAGAAACGGTGTTCAGCACTAAGTGTTAAAGGCCAAAATCACAATTTTATGGTAATTGGTACGTCCTTATTGATTTTTTTCTCATGATTAGTGGAAACTTGGTGTTTCCTTATGGAGCCTGTACATTGCACAGCTTCATGATGCAGGGGTCCCTGGGGTATTCTGTCAGGTTGGGGAGCCTCATGCAAAGGGGCCCATGTCCTCATCTATTTGAGATGATTATCAACAAGGTAATTCTTTAATGTCTTAAAAAGCAGAGTCAATGTATAAATAATTCTCCATGGACTTTGTGGCCAGTAGGAATATTTCTTCTTGTCTAACTTGGTTTCTGGGAAGACTTTATTCAAGTCCTTGATGGTCATCAAATCATTGGAATTATGTTCCTTATATCCTCCAGCCCTTTCTGGTGCTCCTCCTGGCCTTGGAGAGGTTCAAAAACTCAGGACTACTTTCACATCTTTTTCTTCAGCATCTGCCTGGGCAGTATATTTACCTCTGGCACGGGAGCCTGCAGGACATTAAACTTCTCAAGGTTACCTACCGAGTCAGCCTTCATTATACCGGGCTTGTAGTAAGCCCAGTAGACAGCAGGTAGACTCTCAGGGAGAGCAGCCAATCTGGAAGTGAAGGTCTCATTCTAGGATTTCAGAGAGTTGGCAATGGCCTCTTGATTTTGAAGCCTCAGTCAAGTAGGGCAAGTTACAGGTGGGGTCCCAAAAGAGTTGAAAAATCTCCAGAGATAAGGACAATGGAGGGACAAGGGAAGAGGCAGAACTAAGGACAATAAAAGGGATTAATCAACCACAGCAGGGACAAGGACAACAGCAACAGTCCAGAACAAGGGTGATAAAGAAAAGTTTGCTCAGATAAGGGCTGGGACACCAAGATTTAATTCTGAGCACAGAGACATTAGGACAGTGAGTGAGACCACTGAGAACTACCAAGCACAAAGAGACTGTGCTTTAGAATAATTAGGGGAAGAAGGTATATATTTCCTGAGGCACACTCCACTTCAACTCCCTTGCCCCTCCCTGGCCAGGTTCCAATGGCCTGGCAGTCCCACTTTATTCTGTTCCTCTTCTCCGCAATAAACTTTTTCTTTCTCTGAAAAAATCTGCCTCTTTTTGCGTGTTTGCCCAAGTGTCTATGGAGTTCCTTCTGCTGCTTCGTGAGACACCAACCCGTGGTGGTCTAGTGACTGGACTCAGCGCTGCCACTGCAGCCTGGGATCCATTCCTGGCTGGAAGACTAGGCCTGAAAACCTGAAATTACGGTACCAATTTCAGGGGATGATCTCCCCAAAAGCCACCCAGTTGATTGCTTTTAGAGCAAGTTTTCACTCAGCCATCTTGAGATCCTTATTCAATTCTGGTGGCCCAGAGTCCAGTCTATCACATTTTTTTAAGTGCTTGACAGGGGGCCTTCCCTGGTGGCCTGGGCTTAAGTCTCAACTCTAGCTCCCCTATGGCCTGAGTTCAGTCCCAGCCAGGGAGCTGACCCACATGTGGCACAGCAGACCTCTCTCCCCACTGCATCCCTCAGTGTATTTCAGTAGATCTGCCTGTCGGGCTCCCCACCCTGTCTCTGGTGAACCCTCTGACCACCCTTCTCCCCACCCCACACATACCTCCTCTCCCCCATACCTCTGGCCTAACCCTTCTCCCTCCACCCCCCAGTTCTTCTATGCAACAACAACAAAAAAAAGTGAATGTTTGTCAGGAAGCTGATACTTAACAGAGGTTTGAGGGAAGAACAGTGCAATTTTAAAGGTCACCTCCTTGTTCTACACTGTGATATTTATTGCTTATGCCAAACAAGGTGAACTGTAGCTAGAATTTCAGTGTTAGGGATGTGGTTATGAGTTCATGTGAAAGGAATCTTGACTCTGGAAAGGAGTATGATAATCATCTAATAGAAATTGTGGCTGTTGGGGCTTCCCTGGTGGTACAAGGGGTTAAGCAACTCACTATGAGGCATCTGCAGCCTCTGCAGCATGAGTTCCATCCTTAGGGAGGTGACCCACATGGCACAGCAGACCTCTCCTGCCTTGCCCGCTGCTCCCCTCAGCAGTGTAATAGTCAATCTGGCTGTTCTCTTCCCCACTCTGTCTCTGGTAAATCCTCTCACCTCCCATATCTCTGGCCTGTACCCCAGCTCCTTCTTGTATGCATAAATAAATAAATATTTTTTTTAAAAAAAAGGGAATTGTAGATGCTAAAAAGAAATAGTTCAAGGCAAACCGACCTCTTTTGAAGAAGAAATCTAACAAGAAAAGCCCTCTTTAAACTGGAGCAATTTTCAGTATCACGGTTCAGCTGTCAGTACAACCAGAATATTTAAAAAGGACACACACACACAAACATACACCAGTAGAGGAAAGGTAATTCTTGTCACCTGCATAATAACTCACATAGTATCTTATACCTCCATCACAAATCTCCTTACTCCCACTCTACAAATTCTCCAATAAAAACCAATACTAATATACTCTTTGGGTCTGTTTATGTTGGAGACAATACTGTTATTTTCAACTTCTACTGAGAAAAATTTGTAAGAGCTATGCAATGAACAGTACATACCCTTCACCTAGATCATCAATTGTTTGCCACATTTGTTTTCTCCTTCCTACTTGCTAAACCACTAAAATTACTTAAAGTGTACTATGATCCTTCAGCCCTAAATAAATAAGCATTTATCTTCAAAAAACAAATGCACAGTACATACATTACTTGTGATCATATACAATTGTTGACTGAAGAAATACTATTATCAAAAGTGTAGTCCATGCTTCAATTTTACCAACTTTCCCCAAAATGTCCTTAAAGTGTATTTCTTAAAGGATTTAGTAAGTTAGGCTCACAGATTGAATTTGTTTCTTATATTTTTAAAATTCCCTTTAATCTAAAACAACTCCTGGGCCTTCCTGTTGGTGCAAGGGATTAAGCACCACACTACGAAGCATCCACAGCCACTGCAGCATGAGTTGGATCGCTGGCCAGGCTGTTGACCCACATGGCGCAGCAGACCTTTTCTACCTAACCTGCTGCTCCCTTAGTATTGTATTTCAGTCAGTCTGCCTATTTTTCTCCCCATTCTGTCTCTGGTGAACCCACTCATTCCCTTCATCTCTGGTCTGTATCCCAACTCTTGTATGCATAAATAAAAAAAATATTTTTTAAAAATAAAATAATTCCTCAGTCTTTCAAACACTGGTATTTTTGGAGAGCACAGGCCAGTTGTCCTACACACCTTTCTCCCCTGCAAATTTGGGTAACTCTCATGTTTCCTTATGATTAGATCCAGGTTATTCATTTTCCCCAGGAGACCACAGAAGTGAAGTGTGGAACAATCTTATCAGGAGTGATATGATATCACTGTACCATGCCTAGTAATGAGGTCTGGTTATGATGTTTTAGTTAAAGTGTTGTCCACCAGATTTCACCATCACAAAGTATCATTTCCCCTAAATTTTATTTTAACTTACGTTCCAATCCTCTTTAAGCAGGATAGTGAGGAACTGCTCAATCACCAGACTCAGTTCCTTAATGTGTATTTTTGGCCTCAGTCACTGATAATTAATTCAGAGCTGCATGAGGCCCAGGAATCTATCTCATCTTTCTTCCACTCATTCACTACTTATGGATCAATTAGTATGTCTGAAATGCTAAGATATATTAGTGAATAAAACAAAGATTCCTACCCTTAACCATTCTTAGCCGAAGACCTTCTGGAGCAGTTCCCTGTGCTGGGCCTCGCCAGTGGCTCTCCAGAGGCTAAGAAATAATATGTAACAGAGAAAAGAAGAAACAGACTTTGATGAGAAAGAAACTCAGCTTAATCTCCCATAGCTTTTTAGAATGTTTTTATTACTGTCCAAGGTCGTTCTCAAATCAAGGTTTAAAAACTGATGAATTTCTTAGCAATGTAGAGTGTATTGAAAGTGGGTTGAAAGCCAATTCAAAATAACAGATTTTATCAGTCAGTGATGCAATAGAGAGACATACTCAAAAACATTACATACAAATCAAAATGAATTTCTTTTTTCTTTTTTTTTTTTAAAAGATTTATTTATTTATGCATACAAGCACTGGGGTACAGGCCAGAGTCGCAGGGGGGGTGAGAGGGTTCACCAGAGACAGAGCGGGGAGCAGAATAGGCAGATGGACTGAAACACACTGCTGAGGGGAGCAGTGGGCGAGGCAGGAGAGGTCTGCTGCGCCACGTGGCTCCCCTCCCCAGCTGGAGGCCAGGATCGAACTTGTGCTGCAGTGGCTGCGGTTTGCATCATAGTGCATTGCTTAACCTAGCCACCAGGGCGGGCCCCAAATCAAAATGAATTTCTAAAAACATATTCAAGTAATCAACAGGAGGTAGGGAAAATAAACCAGAGAAATGTGACAAAGAGAACCAAACCAAATCAAACTAAACCAAAACAAAACAAAAAAAACCCAAATGGCAGATTTAAGTCTTAAAATTCCAATAACTACATTAAGCGAATCCTCTTACCTTCCCCTTACCCCCATACCTCTGGCCTGCACCCCAGCTCTTAATCTTAAAAAAAAAAAAAAAAAGGTAGAGCTAAAGGTGAAAGGTTTCAGTTGCATAAATATAACTTGTAGGAGGCAGCAAATGCTGGCACAAAAGTTTCATCTCCCCTTTTCCCTTTGTCATTTATTGGGCTCAAGATTCCAGGTTCACAATCAGTAATATATTCCCTGGGATTTAAATTGGATGTCCTCCCCTTTAAACTACAAACTTCTCCACTATCCACAGCACTTAATAACACACTCTCTATTCCCAAGGAAAGGCAAATTACACAGGACCAGGCTTCGCTAGGTTGTGGAGGTGGGAGGGAAAGAGATGACTCACGTCACACATCCGGGCTTGCAGCTATCTGCATCCTCAACTGGTACTCAGAGAAGTAATTTCAACATAAGGCTAATGCTAGTTAGAACAAACAAACAAAAACCTAGGAATTCTCATACTTTTTTTTTTTTAAAGATCTATTTATTCATGCACACAAGCACTGGGGTACAGGCCAGAGGTGTGTGGGGGGTGGTGAGAGGATTCACCACAGAGAGCCAGGAGCAGAACAGGCAGATCAACAGAAGTACACTGCTGAGGGGAGCAGCGGGCACAGCAGGAGAGGTCTGCTGCGCCATGTGGGTCCCCTCCCTGGCCGGCGGCAGGGATCAAACTCGTGCTGCAGTGGCTGCTGTTTGCTTCATAGTGCGTTGCTTAACCCACTGCGCCACCAGGGAGGCCCTCTCATAAATACTTTTTATAGCTGTTCCTGTATACTTTTTCAGCTTACTGATATTTCATTGAATTTCATAAAGGTAGTCATGGGTAAAATTTTTATTGATAGTTTTCTAAAATATCAACTTTTCTAGCCTTTACACAGGTGTTTTAACAGCATCTCTGATGGTCTTTAAATGAAGCTCACGAAACATTTATCTCAGTTTAAAAAAAAACGAACAAACAAACAAACACTCAGGTAAGGTGGGTTCTCTGGTTCCTCAGGACTGAGCTCCCAGTGCAAGCTTCATCCCATTTACCCCACTGTCAGGGGCTAACACAACATGGCCCCACTGTTTTTGAATCAGTGTTGCTAGCTGTTATAGACCTTCCCACACTCATAACATTTATATAGATTTTCCTCTGAGTGGACTCACTTATTAAGTTTATTGAGATCTGGCTTCCAGCTGAAGGATCGCCAACACTGAGAACATTCAAAAGGTTTCTCTCCTGTGTGGACTCTGAGATGATGGATAACCAGTCTTGGCTGAAGGCTTTGCCAGTCTTTACACTGATAGGGTTTCACTTTGCTGTGGATCCCCTGATGTTTGATAAGATGCTTTCCCTTTGGAAAAGCCTTTTCATACTCAGGACATTGGTAGGTCTTATCTCCGATGCAAATTCTTTTGTGGTTTCTTAGGCCAGTTGATTAAGCAAAGGTCTTCCCACACTCATCATACTTGTATTCGCTTGGCTCAGTAGGATCTTCATGCTTCCCTCCTAACTTGTGTTTATGGAGGCCCGAGCGTTGACTGAAGGCTTCACCACACTCACCACATTTATAGGGCTTCTCCCCAGTGTGACTTCTCTGTTGTATGATCAGTGTTGAGCTCACCCTGAAGGTTGAGCTTGTCCACACTTCATGCTTCATAGGGATTTCCATCATGTATTATGAGTTCCAAGCTCCTGCTGAATGTCCTGTCCACATAACGGACATTTAAAAGACTTCTCTCCAGTGTGGATTTCCTGCTGTTGGTTAAGTCACACTTTATATTCATAGGGTTTTTCTTCACCATGAATTCACTGATGAGATGTGAGTGCTGCCTGAAGGCTTTCCCACATTCATTATATTCATGAGGTTTCTCTTTGTTATGGAACTGCTGATGTTCAGTGAGGTCTGAACTGTCACAGAAGGCTTTCCCCCAGTCCATACATTCAAAAGTTTTCTCTCTAGTGTGTAGACTTCAGTGCTTTGTAAATCCTAGGCTTTGACTGAAATATCTGCCACATTGACTACATTGATAGGGCTTTTCTCCAGTGTGAACTCTGAGATGCTGGAAGAGGACTGCTTTCTGACTGAAACCTCTGTCACACTTTTTACACTGATGAGGTTTTCCCTTGCTGGGAAGGCCCCAGTATTGGGTAAGCTCTGCACATCTGATGAAGGCTTTCCCACATTCTGTACATGAATTGGATTTCTCCCTAGTGCAGATGTGCCTATGCATGAAGGTCTCTTATCCATGTGAAGGTTTTAACATTCACCACATTTATGTATTTTTTTCACCTGTGGTATCCCCACCCTGCATTTTCAAACTTCCAGTAGGTTTACAATCACTCTCTATTTAGCAAGCTGAGACACAGCTTCACGATGCCCATCAGACCCTCTCCATGTGGTTGTGTTTCTTCATATAGTTCCTATTTCATGTCTAATATCTTGTCAGTTCTTACAGCACCACCTGAAACAACAGGCCATACTAGAAGAGAAAAGACAACTCAAAAATAATTTAAGAGACAGACAGCTGGAAAGTTAATCTTCATTTTTAGTTATTATAACAGATGATATTATATATACATATGTTTTTAAAAGACTTTATTTATTTATGCATACAAGAACTAGGGTATAGGCCAGAGATATGGGAGGTGAGAGGATTCACCAGAGACAGAGTGGGGAACAGAATAGGCAGATTGACTGAAATACACTGCTGAGGGGAGCAGCAGGTGAGGCAGGAGAGGTCTGCTGCGCCATGTGGGTCACCTCCCTAACTAAGGATGGAACTCATGCTGCAGTGGCTGTGGATGTCTCATAGTGTGGTTCTTAATCCCTTGTGCCACCAGGGAGGCAATGATATTATATATGATTTATCTATGTAGTACTGTGGGTTCAGGGAAACATGTCAGTGAAAGTAGAAGGAAGGTGGAAAATGAGAAAGAAACAAAGGACGGCTGAGTCACTAGTAGAGGGCAGTAACATCCCTAGGATATCACTTCTGTGACTGCATAAAATGTTAAGTTCCATCTTGCTGGTGGATGCTCTCCATAGACAGTCTCCGTTGCTGGCTTGGATGAGGAAGGTCACTATATGAAGAAGCCCATGTGGCAAGAAACTGAAGGTAGCCTCTGGCTAGCAGTTAGCAAGGGGCTGAGCACTTTGTCTAGGAGTCTGCAAGAACTGAGTCCTGCCAAGGTCCGTGTGAATGTGGAGGTGGATCCTTTCTCATCCACAATGCAGACAAGACCAGCTGGGGCACCTTGACTGCAACTCTGTGAGAGACCCTCAAGCAGAGAACCCAGTTATTAAGCTAATCCAGACTCTTGCCCCACAGAAATTGTAAGACCATATGTGTTGCTTTAAGCTACTAAGAGTGTGCTAATTTGTTAAACAGCAGTTGATTTCTAATACACTACTAGTACAAAAACACAAAGCTCCTAAACAATGAAAAAGAAAACATGCTATACATTGAAAAGCATACATAAACACATGTATATATCTTTGAGTATGTGTATGTTTATATTTACGTATGACATATGAAACAGAAAACACAACAAAATTATACAGACACACCTCAGCAATATGGTGGGGTCAATTCCAGGCTGCTACAATAACATAACTATTCCTAATGCATATGAAAGTTTTGTTTACACTATATTATACTCTATCAATTACATTATATCTCAAAATAAAAAGTGCATGTACCTTAATTAAAAATACTTTATTATTTAAAAATGCTAACCATCACCCTTCAGCAAATTGTAATCTTTTGGCTGGTGAGGGGTCTTGGAAAACAGGTATCTGCGAAAAAAAGTAAATCTGCAAAGTGCACTGAAATGAAGCATAATAAAACAAGGTGTGCCTGTATTAAGAACAGACGTAATTGTCATAAACGCAAATTTTTTCAGAGAAAAAAAATTTCCTCTTAAAGACTAATAAAAGAAAAAAAATTAGGTTTGATCATAGAATGAAACCCAACTCTATTACATTACAAGAGACACGTCTAAATCAAAATGATTAAGAAAGAAATCAAAATGATTATGAATGATGAATAAGGATAAATTAAGCAAATACAAAAATAAAGGCATCAAAATCTCAATTTTAGAAAAAGATGGGGTTCAGCATAAAAGCATGGAATGAAGCATGGAATGAAACAAGAAGAGCATTTTACACTGCTAAAATAGATAATACAATTTACAATGAAGACAAAACAGAATAATGCAGAAAAGAACAAAGAAGTAACTTCCCTTAAGCAGCAAGTACAAGTGATATAAAATAAGAGAGACAGAACAACAGACCTTAGTGGTCCTCTTTCCATCTAAAATAACACCAAATGGACAAAATATAGAGAAAATTTATAAAATAAAATCTCTGGATATATATATATATGTATAAAGTTCTGTATCCTGAAAATAGAACATCTCTGAAGATGTGCAGTGAACATTAATGAAAATGGACTATTTATTGGGTCCCAGGGAAACCACACACACAGACAAAAAATCTAAAATACGTAATATAAACATTTAAAATAAATAATCCAAAAATCTAAAATAAATTATAAAAGTCAGAAAACAAACATGGCCTTTCATTTAAACACCTAAAAGCTTTCATTTATTGGTTCAAAGGCAAAATATAAATATGTCAGATTTAAATAAAAAAAAATAGGTTTCAAAATATTTGGGATTCTTCTAAACCAGTTCTTTTTCTAAATATAATACCTTTATTTTTAAATGAAATAATTTCCCTAAAGACATTGAAAAAGTACCTGGAACAGGATAGGTCTCAATAAATGGAAGTTATTATTAGTATTCATTAATGTAAAGCACAAGAAATAAAACTGAAGGACTGGGAGGAGCCTCAATAATCATTTAAGATCTCCCATAAACACATGAAACAGCAAATTAAAAAAAGGCCATCACATCCACAAAACATTTTACTATCTATTGGGAGAGGTTATAAAATCCCAAAGCCAGAAAGGAAATCAAGGAATATCTGGTCAATCTCCTTTATTTTCTAGATGTAGAGACTAAGGTCCATCGAAGTGGTATTAGCCTACTAATATGGTGTTTAGAGGAAAAATAAAGACCAAGAGATCTTGATTCTCATCCTTCAAGTTTTTAGGCCCATAAAACACTGATTCTTAAAGTCAACTGTGGTGTATAAATAACATTCAGATTAAAACTTTCATAATATAGAGAACAAAATGCCAAGTTAGACTTCTGGTTTCAACCAGGAATTGAAGTGTGACTTTGGGCAAGTTATTTATTTTTTAAAAGATTATTTATGTAGGGCCTCCCTGGTGGCGCAGTGGGTTAAGCCACGCACTATGAAGCAGGCCGCAACCACTCCAGCACAAGTTCGATCCCTGCCTCCTGCCAGGGAGGGGACCCACATGGTGCAGCAGACCTCTCCTGCCTCGCCCCGCTGCTGCCCTC
>JAGFMF010012210.1:410283-483411 GCA_019455555.1 Galemys pyrenaicus
TCCCCGCTCTCTGTGGTGAATCCTCTCACCCCCCCACACCTCTGGCCTGTGCCCCAGTGCTTGTATGCATAAATAAATAAATCTTTAAAAAAAAAAATCCTATTAAAAAAAAAAAAAAAGAATTTCTGGCCTGTTAGCTGGCAATGAGAAACCACTATGAAAACAGAAACCTGAAAACAAAGCCATTTTAAAGCCCAGCTTTCTTTTTGTAGTTTTATATGTGTATAATACAGGATTTGGGTTTCAGACCTGGGGATATTAGATTGCAGTCTGTAAAGAGCTCTGTTAGGATTTTCATAGCCATAGAAAAGAAACTCATTAACTCTCCACCATTTCTCAGGTCTGAGCTCTCCTGGTTGACATCAGGTTATCAAGCTTCACAGTGATTCAAACAGATTCTTGAGAATCAGCCTAAAACCAATACCAAACCCAGCTCAACAACGGTTCCCCAAGATCACCCCTCCATTTTCTGAGTCTTTGTACATGCCATCACACACTTTAAGAAACACTACACGCAAGGATTAGAAACACCTGGAAGCACAGAAACCCTTTGGGAGGTTTTGTTTGGTGTGTTTTGATTTGGGAAGCTCAGTGAAGTTCAGGGATTTACTGAATCAGTAAGTCCAAAGGTCTAGCACTTTGTTAATTAAGCAAGAAAAAGCTTAAAGAATTACCTATTGGGCTTCCTACATAAAAACAGATGTTCCACCTAACCCACGTAATCATCCTTAAGAGGACAGCAGCAAACCCAAACTGCATTATGGTAAATGATTTGCAGATAGCTTTACCTTATGGATTGTAAAACTGCATTCCCAGAAGTAGATGTGGTTTAAACCCTTAGTCATTTTGCTGATGGATTCATTTTTCACTGACTTCTCATGTCTTCAATAGCTCAAGGGACAGCATATCAATTAAATCACTTTTAACACAACTTTCTTTTGGTGACAACAAAGGTCTTTTGATACAAAAAGGTTCTTTTGATACAAAGGTTCTTTTGATACAAAAAAGATCTTTGGTATAACTTCATCACATGCATCACTGGTGACACTTTCCTTTGACATGTACTTTCTGGTGTTTCGTAAGATTCGAGCTCCCACGGAAGGCTTTCCCACACTCGTCACACTCGTATGGTTTCTCTCCAGTGTGGATTCTCTGGTGATGTATGAGGGTGGAAATCTGGCTGAATGCTTTCCTGCATTCTCCACACTCATAGGGCTTTTCTCCAGAGTGAATCCTCTGGTGATTAATGAGGGCTGAGTTCACATAGAAGGCCTTTCCACACTCCTTACACTCGTAAGGCTTCTCTCCTGTGTGGATTCTCTGATGTTTGATGAGGGCTGAGCTCACACTGAAGGCTTTGCCACATTCATTACACTCATAAGGTTTTTCACCAGAGTGGATTCTCTGATGTTTGATAAGATCTGAGCTCACGCTGAAGGCTTTACCACATTCGTTACATTCATAGGGTCTCTCTCCATTGTGGATTCTCTGATGTATTATCAGGTGTGCCCTCACACTGAAGGCCTTCCGGCATTCATTACATGTATAAGGCCTCTCGCCAGTGTGGATTCTCTCATGCACAGTGAGGGTTGAGCGCACACTGAAGGCTTTTCCACAGTGATCACACTCATAGGGTTTCTCTCCAGTGTGGATTCTCCAGTGTCGAACAAGACCTGAGCTCTGAGCAAACTTCTTCCCACATTCGCTGCACTTAAAACATCTTTGTTCTGTGGGTCCGTCCTTATGCTTTTCTAACTGGTGCACATACTGAGCTACTTTTGTATACTCAGGAATCTGTAACACATCCGCATTATATAACTTAGGGACCTCTGGGTGAGGGTCCATTCTTACCAAAGTCTTCCCTTCAGAACTGACACCTCATTCCCATCTCTGACCTTGATTCCTGGAAAAAATAAAACAGACCTTTCAAATGTCATTTATTTCCTGCCGGTAAAGTAATATGATGTGATACAGAGTTAACCAGGCTGCTTGAGCATGTTACAACCCCAGGACAACTGGATGGCAGCCAAATCAAATGGTTTTATTTAGTCTGTTCTGTCACAGAACTATCGTCCTGTTCAACTGGTGACTTAGATCTCGCTTTACAGAATTCCAGACATAAGCAAATATAAAAATAATACATAACTCTTACTTAAAAAAAAAAGCCACAACTTTTTGGGTTGGAAAAGAGACATGGGGAAAAGAGACATAGGAGCAGCTCTGTTTATGGGACTACCACAGCAGCTGGAGCTGTTGTTGCTATGATGGGCAGTATCTTAGCAACAGGGATGCTCCACCTCCTTTAGAACTATGACAGAACAGACCCCTCACCTCTCCAAATAAAGGGGCTCTGCCCGCCCATTCCGACTTTACAGTTCAGACTAATGTGTGAAGAATTTGGTGGATAGCTGCCATACTCTTGCCCCCTGAGAACAAATTCAGTTCTGCCTCCAAACTTGAAACTTTTGCTCCAAACCCAAATGACACACATTATTTCCTTTCTGCTTTTTTTTTTTTCATTTTACAAATTGTTTTATGTCTCAACAGTCATGAGCTGACAGTATGTAACCTTGATAAGAATGGTATTTCACTACCTCTGTGGTCTTATTTCCCAAAATCTGATAATCTTGGGATAATAATGAGAAAACAGTCAAAAACCAACAGAAGGCCTCCCTGGTGGCACAGCAGGTCGAGTGGCGCACTGTGAAGCAGCCACAGCACAGCAGTGCAAGTTCGATCCCCAGCCAGGGAGGGGATCCACATGGCACAGCAGACCTCTCCTGTCTCACCCACTGCTCCCCTCAGCAGTGTATTTCAGTCTATCTGCCTGTTCTGGTCCCCGCTTTGTCTCTGGTGACTCCTCTCACCTCCCAAGACTCTGTACCCCAGTTCTTGTATGTATAAATAAATCTTTAAAAAAAAAATCTAAAAAAGAAAATGCAACAGAATGACAGTCTACTAAACTCTGAGAAGTACTCCTCCAAACCTGTCAAAAACAAGTCTGAGAAACTGTGACAGCTGAGAAGAGTCTACAGAGACATGACAAATGCTAACATGAGGTCCTGGAATAGAAAAATGACATCAGGTTAAAAACTAAAAGGGAAGTGGTGGCTCAGTGGGTTAAGCAACGCACTATGAAGCAGAACGCAGACACTGCAGCACAAGTTCGATCCCTGCCGCCGGCCAGAGAGGTGACCCACATGGTGAGGCAGACCTCTCCTGCTGTGCCCGCTACTCCCCTCAGCAGTGTGTTTCGGTTGATCTGCCTGTTCTGTTCCCCACTCTGTCTCGTGGATCCTTGCACTTCTGGCCTGTACCCCAGTTCTTATATCAATAAAAAAAAAAAAAACTAAAAGGGAAATATTAGTGAAGTATGGCCTTTCGTAATGATAGTCAACAGTGATTCTACAGTTGTAATAAATGTATTATACTAATGTAACGTACTATTAATAAGGGAAACTGGGTGTGAGGTATCCAGGGACTGTAAGGCCTCTAAAATGTCTCTAAAAATCTAAAGTGCCTAGAGTCCAGAAGCTATTCCAAAACTTTTATTTGAAAGTTTGTCTGTGTTTGTGAATAGGTAATATAATTTAAAAGTCACAATGATATGAAAGATATAGAGAAGTATTGTTTCCCCTCTGACCCCACACCCCTCAGTTTACCGCCATAGGTAGTCACTGTTACTAATTTCTTGTGTCTCAGGGCCACTTTATACTACAGAACCAAGCTAAAACAGAGGCGCTTATGCCAGGGGCGAAACTGAGCCAGTCAGTGTAGACACAAAAAGGAGAATGAAATTTAATCTAACAGGAATTTATAACTCTCCTCAGAGATTAGCAGATTACACCAGCCAATCCCCAAACTTGTTCACATCATCTTTGGACTCCCCTGTTTCCCTAACTCAGCCCCCCATCAAGTAAGAACACTAGGTAACCAATTAGCTGAAAAAGTCAAATAACTTCTGAATTTATCCGATAAAAATCCCTTAGTCTGTGAGCAACTTGGAACTCCTCCGTTTTCCACATACAGGTAAAAAACCTAGCAATAAGCTCATCTTTCTGCTTTGTTGTCCTTGGAATTTGGTTTTGGACATCACACACATAAATATTTTTTAAGACTGATTTCCTTGCTCTAGTTTGGGTCAGAAGGTTCCTCACCAATCAATCACAGGTCTGTTGTCACAGGAATCCTGAACACTCCCTGGAGCTGCACCATTGCCACAGGATGCTGTTCTAGCAACTTTCTCTGAATGGCTCAGTGTGCATTGGTCACATGGACCTCAACTGTTGCCTAAAGTCCAGAACTGGGTACATGATTGGGTGTGGTGTGGTGTTAAGCGGTTCTGCCATTATTAGCAAAACGTGGAACTGCCTTCGTACTTCCTGGTGCCCTCTTGGTGTGCAGTTTGCTCACAGTGGAATATGCTTCCACGTCCCTGCCCCAGTGTACCTTCTTTTTCCTAATACACACCCCTCACAGTCCCAAATTGCTGATAGTGTCTTCAGACAACTACAAAGGATGCATTTGTTTTCTTACAAAATTATCTGACGGCTAAAGATCGATTTAAAAAAGGTACCTTTCTGTGCTATCAACAGATACCTTTGGGTTCACATTTTTAATTTCAAAACAAATCTGTATCAAGAAGAGGAACGTTTGCGCTTCTTCAAACTAAAGAAAAAGGTTGGTGGGGGGTGGGAGGGAGTAATTGTAACACAGAAACCAAAAGCTTTTGCGAATAAAGCATTCAGTGATTGTTTTGTGACAAAATGAGAAGATTTCAAGAACATCTCAATAAAATTGCCAGTGTCCCCAGCCACCGCAACACAAAGGACAGCTGAGGATGTGCTGTCAAGAGGAAAGGTCTCCTCAAGCTCCACCTGCCCTCTTCGGTCCCTCTTCTGTCCGAAGGGCCAGGTAGGGTCTCTCCCGCGCAGACGCGTCCTCCGAGCCCTGGGGACCCCGCAGGGAATGGGGACGCCGGTAGAGGCCAGGACCTGGCGGGGGGCAGAGGAGGGTAGGGGCCGTGGGGGAACAACCCGGAGACCGCGAGGGAAGGGCGGGGTCGCAGCCCCAGGACGAGGGGCGTGTGCAGACGGCGCGTAGCTCTTGCCTCCCCCTCGGCAGCGGCGACTCACCCCTCAACTCACTTGAAGCTCCAGAAGGACCAGTGGGGACGCACCCGAAAAACTGCCTTCAGGTGAATCCACCGGCCGACGAGGCCAATCGCGGGCCGGGGGGCGGAGCTCCGAGGAGCCCCGCCCCCGCTCCAGGGGTCCGCTCTAGGCTCCCGGAGGCTCTGTGCTCGGTGGTCTGTGCGCGTGGCCCTGAGGGAGCCGGAAATGCAGAGGTCTCAATTTGCTCCCCAAAAGGAATTTTACACATTTTATCTCCTTTAATCCGCCATCACCAGCGTTACAGTCTTCCTCTCATATACAGGAAAAATGAGAAGCAATTTTCCGGGATCAGGCACCAGTGAAACTGTAGAGCTCACATTTGAACCTAGATCTCTGTCCCAGTTCCCTCTTCCACTTGCTTCCCAGATGAACCACCCTATGCAAATGCTCAGGAGTTATCGCTCAGTTAAACCCCAGATAAATTTGCTTATTGAGCATTGTTCCAACAAGTGTCAACTTTTTGATAAGTAGGTCTTAAGTTCACATGGGCAAATAAGCAAGGCTGCTTGGGTGAACTTTGAAAAAAGGTGAACGGTCATAAGGTATAGGATTTAAAACATACTGTGTTTATTCACCTGCACCATTAAGTTCGTGAATGGCCTTTCTGTAGTTCCACTTGCGGAATGGGTTGAAAAATGACCACAAAAGTCACTTCCAAGTCCAGGATTTTATAAACTCAATAAACACAACGGAGCAACGCAGTTCTTCGGCATTTACATACTCAAAATGATTTTCTAACGCGGGTGTGGATCCTTTTTAAACCCGTTGAAGTACATGTCATTGAATTACTGAAGTCTGGTGTTTTTAAAGGTCTCGTATTTAATTTAGGAAATCCGATTTTCTCCTACATTTCTTACTAAGTAGGATTAACAGACTTATCAGAAACTTTCTAAAAGGTAATGGTTTACATAGCAACGGACAGCAATCCAGCATGGGGCTCCCCTTGAGGGTCATGTTTTGTCCCCAAAGCTAAAGCTTTGATGTTATAGGCTGGGTGTTTAAAAGACAGCCTCGTGTTTTCTTTCGACTCCACGCAATAAACCTAGAAGTAGACAGACACAAGACAGCACTCCTGCTACATCTCCTGAGCAATGATGCCAATCTGATGCTGAAAGCAATCTCAGAACTCATCGTCCACTTTATTGCTAGCCATCACATCGACGCTGCTAATGTGAATCCCAAAGATTAAGGCACTTTTTAAATTATTATACAAGATAGATAGACGTACACATTTAAGATTCTCTTAAGCTTGGTATAGCTATTTCCTTAGTGTAGTATTTCACATCCCTTCACGTCCCTGTCTACCTAAATCTCTCTAGATGGTGGTTTCTCAAGCACAGCACTAATAGACCTATGCCGCTGTTGTTCTGGGGCTGGCATGTCCGTGCAGGATGTCTAGCACCATCCCTAGCCTCTATCCACGAGATGCTAGTAGCATCCTAGTTGTCCACCTGTGGTACAACCAAAGGGTCTCCAGACACTGACAAATCTTGCAAGTTGAGGAGCACTCCTGCTACACCTTTGGAGCACTGATTTAATCTCAGCTACAGAAGCCTGTTCTCAAGTTACTTTGTGTAATAACTTTAACACAGTCATCTTATAGTTTTCCTATTTTTTTTCTTAACCAATAAATAGGTCTGGCCAAGTAGAGAGCTTCTTTCAACTTTTCAGATACATGTGCCTAACTCTTTTTTTTTGTTTTTTAAGGGTCTTAATCTTAAGTGTTTAGGCAGTTACTGACAAACTATGGAAATCAGTCTGTGTACAAGTGGTAAAAAGAAGTATATCATGGGTTAACAGCTTAAATTTTTCTGCAACACCATAAATAATCCACACAATAATTCAACAAGCATTTATTAAACGCCTACTGTGTGCTCAGCACTGAACTAGGCACTGGGGGGGGTGCAGAGATACAAATGTAAAAGTTAATATTCCTGCCCTCAAGGAGCTTACAATTTAATTTTGGAAATAAATACAAATGTGAAACTAGAAATACAGAGCTAGAATACAGAGGCTTGAAAATAATTACAAAACAACATATTAGTGATTGTGTGGACCACAGTACAAACTCAAAGGAAAAATGCTGAGGCCACAACAAAAAAAGGGAGGTCTCAGTATGAGGTGAAGTGAGTCAGGGAGAGCTCACTCAGAAGATACACAGGAAGCTAATCTTTGAACACGAGCTGGGGTCAAAGAGCAATGGAAGCAAAAGGAAAAGCATGAGAAAGGCACAGAGGCAAGGGCTTCTAAGACAACAGTCAAAGACCACAGGAAATCTGAATGTGCTAAATCAAGGTGAATAAGTTAGAGAGTAATGGGGCTGAGGCAGATTCAGCGTGAAGAGCAGGCAATGGAGAACCTGGAAAGCCACTGTTCTGACAGCATTTATCTGCTGGGTACTCTTGAGTGAAAATGAGACATCGTGAACACGGGAGTTTGAAGAGGACCATGAGGGAGGCACACAGATGAGGAGCCTGAGATCAAGGAAGCTGAAAGAAAGAATTACAATAACCCGGGCTTCAGGTGATGCAGATCTGCACTGAGGGTGATGAGGGGATGGCATAAATGTAAAAATTTCAGCTTCAAAAAACTTAGCAAGATTTTGGACAGGGAGAGTGGAGGGCAGAAAAGGACTGAAAGAAAACTACATGACTGCAACTAGAAATGTGAAGTTCAGTTAAGACTGTTCAAGGTAAAAAAAAGTTACACAAAGACACCTATTTACAAGGAAAACGGGGGGTGAGCAGAAGAGTGACGAGTTCTGTTTCTGAACACCAAGTTGTGCAGGTACCTGTGAAAAAGTCCACAAGTCAAGAAATGACTCACTGGACAGGAAACATTAAGTTACTAGTACTAAACAAAGCACTGCAAATTCATCAGAGTAAATCATCAAAAATGGACAAGTAGGAGTTAATACAGAAAAAGCTAGTGACTAAATAAAGACCTGGGGATGTTCTCGGGGTGAGCAGAAAAAAAGATCAGTTAGGAAAAGCTAGAAGTTGGAGAAACATGATCAAAAAGGCCTTTGGCTTCACAAGCCAGAGAAAGCAAATTCCTGAGATGCAAGGAAAATTCAACAGTATGAAATACAGATCAAAAAGGGACCAGAGCTGGGGGCCTCCCCAGTGGCACAAGAGGTTAAGTCTCAGCACTATGAAGCTATCAGCAGTCACTACAGCACAAGTTCATCCCTGGCCAGGGAGCTGACCCACATGGCACAGGAGAGCTGTCCTGTCCTGTCTTGCTTGCTGCTCCCCTCAGCAGCGTGTTTCAGTAGATCCACCTATTTTGCTCCCCACTCTTTCTCTGGTGAATTCTCTCACCACGAACTTCCCCCCCAGCCTACACCTCAGCCCTTGTATGCATAAATAAATCTTAAAAAAAAAAAAAAAAAGAGGGCCTCCTTGGTGGCGTAGTGGGTTAAGAAACATACTATGAAGCAAACTCCAGTCACTGCAGCATGAGTTTGATCCCTGCTGTCAGCCAGAGGGGTGACCCACATGGCACAGCAGACCTCTCATGACTGGCCTGCTGCTCCTCTCAGCAATGTATTTCAGTCAATCTGCCTGTTCCACTTTCCACTCTGTTTCTGGTGAGTCCTCTCACCATCCTATACCTCTGGCCTGTACCCCAGTTCTTGTATGCATAAATAAATAAATCTTAACAACAAGAAAGGGGCCAGAATTAATAAAAAGCCTTAATGCTTATCCACTGGTGACTCTGAGAGACATTTCATTGCCGAGCCATGCACAAAAGCCAGTATGGAAGAGTTTGAGAATAGATGAATGAGAAAGAGCTGAAAAGCCATGACAGGAGAAAGCAGAAGGGTAGTTGGAAATGAGTGGTAAGGTTGAAGGATTTTCACATTTATGCTGTAGGTGGATTCACTTTTCCTAACTGTGGACCTGCTTGATGGGTGTATGGCTAGTCTGTCCCCCTCTACAATTTTATTTATCCTGGGGAAGTTGAGAGAGAAATGAACCTGAATTTGCAAGTTATACTTTATTCCCCCAGTTACTCTTTTAAACATGTGTTACTTGCACAATTTACCTTTCTCAGTCTACCCAGCATCAAAAGTATTAACATTTAAAGGTGATACTACTATAAACCAAAATGGCACTTTCACGCATTTTCTAGTAGCTGTACAGCATTTGCAACCTACTGCACATTCCCGTGCCTGCTGCCTCCTATGAGCAGCGGTCCGTTTGTGTGAACGGGCCAGGGCTGTGTGTTCATTAGATGCGGGGCAGCACAGTGGTCTGGAGCACCAGCTCAAGAATCAGCCTGTGGAGTTAGAATCCCTGCCCCACCACCAGCTGCTTGCTCTTTGTCAACTCAGTCAAATCTCTACTCAACTCAGTCAAGTTTTCTCCTCTAAAAGGCAGGGGGGGCATGATAACATCTATCATACGCATGAGAAATGTGTAACACAGGGTTTGGCACACAGCGAGCACTCAGTAAATGTCAGTTGTTACCTAGAAACTCAGAACCAAGAATAAAGCTGTTCCACATGGGAATCAGGCGCCATATTCTCCATGGAGAAAATTTTTTGACACCTAGGACACCTCTCCAAAGACTGTTGGATGGTAACAAAGACCCACTTTATCACGCCAGGTCCTAAAATGAGAACGTATTTATGAACAGTTCATTTTAGATTAAGAGCATAAAAATAAAATCTGCAGGATAAAGGAGCATGTCACTCAAAGCAGCTCGATACAAGGTCATATAGATGATCAACAACTTTCCAGTGTTAAGAGAACTAGAGACCAAGAACAGACTCTACTTATGCCACCAGAGAAACAAGAGCCTTTTTCTGCTGCCTCACGTTATGCAGCTACTTCTCAGTCAAGCCCAACTACTCTTTTAGGTCACTCTTTTCTCACTTTCATCCCAGTATAACACTAACCTTTCTGGTTATATTTTATTTTTAGAGCTTACTTTGGTTTTATTCAGTTTTTTTTTTTTATTTCCCTACATGCCACATGAATGAAATCATATGGTATGCCTTCCTCCATCCGACTAATTATTTCACTAAGCATAATACTCTCTAGGTCCATATATTTTATTGCAAATGGCAGAACTTATTTTTTAAAATAGCTGTGTATATGTGTCACACCATTTTTTTAGGTCATTTTTTCTTTTTTTTTTAAATTTCTGCCAGATGCTTAATAATTCTGAGTAACCTGGGTACACATTATTCTAGGTAATGTTAGCTGATACACCTACAGTCATTTCAATATATAGCTCTGCTAAAAGAGCTTTCATTGGAATACAAGAGCTCCTCTAAACTGTATGAGAGGAATGTGTGTGCACCTGCGTGTGCACACACACAGACACACACACTGACAGTGTACCATCCTATGTCATATCTGTACACATAGTAGCACTGGTCTCAGGCAGAACGCATATCTTACAGAGGGTAAGGCACAACTGAAGCAGAGAGCAAGGATCTAGAGCAAGAATGCAGAGACAATCAGATTTACTTGTTTCTGGAAATTTCAAGTACAAGTAATTAGAAAAAGTCATTTTTAGGAAAGGGAAGGGGAAAAGACAGCAAAGGAGAAAGGGAGGGAGAAAGGAAAAAATAAAGAGAAATTAAAAGAACATTTTAAAAAAGTTAACCAAGAAAACCAGGTTGATAAATGACCGGTGAATACCAATGGCTCAATGAAACAGGTGTAGATTACCTTGGTGGTGTTAATGGTCTAGGTGGGTCAAAGTTAGATAGAAAAGGGATAAGAGAGAAGAAATTCATGATCCAAAAGGTGAACCTATAGAATGTAAGGTTTTTTTCCCCCATCAATTTTCATAAAAATCAGTGATTAAATAATGACAAGTAAGTGGTATCCCCTTTCAGGATGGTCACAGTGTGAGTTGTGCAACTTCTCTTGGACCTTTCATTAAAACACTATCATATTCTTCTGGGTAGAATTAATGGAATCAATCCCAATTTAGAAAGAAACTTTGGAAAGAGTCAAATCCAGTTACTCAAATCCAATCGTAGTGAATAAGCCAAAGGTCAAAAACGAGATGTGACGCTAGAGCAGTAAGTTTTCTCACATGGTTTATTAAATGGGAATTCTGAGTGACCCGACTACTTGCAGGAAGGCGGCCCATGGGAGTACGAGCACGACTGGCTGACAGCCAGTCCGAAGGGACAACGTCCCTGTGGCACATCAGTTCTGGTGTGTGACTTTAAAGCAGACTCACTGCTTCAAACAATATCTCAGTATACTGAAGGCCTCAAAATTGAGGCTCAATGCCTGGTGACAGTAAGTTTAATATTGTGTCTTTGCTTGATCACTGACGGAGGGCACCAGAATTCAGGAGAATAAGAACTGTGAAGTAGTCAACAGATCCCCACTGTGGATTAAAAACCACGCAAGCTAATTGCAAGAAACAGATGGAGAATGAAGAGTTGCTAAAACCATCTAAGGAGGTGGGTCCAGGACAGTAACACTTATAAGCCCCGTAGGCAGGGAGCTTGTACAGAAGATAGGAACCTGGTGGGGGGGAGGGGGTACTAAAATAGGTAAAAAAGAAGCGTACATTTTGGTAAGGATTTTATGTCTTCTTCAAGCACGTCTGTCTCCTCTTTCTCCCATGTGATGCCGTAAGTAGGGTAGTGTAGTACCTACTTGTACCACAGTGAACTGTTGTAGGAGGGTGGAAAGGAGAGCCAGAAGTCACCAAAAGGTATCAGCATCCAAGCTCGACGGCAGCCAGGCTGGGTCTCCACTCACCTCTTTCTCTGCATCCTTCCCACAACCATCCACTTCCTTTGCTGACACAGGTACTGGGGCTGGGGGTGGTGAAGGACACCTATGGATGCTCACAACTCAGTGGAGTCAGTGAAGGTGATAGATGAAGAAATGCCGTTAAGAATATAGCATTCTGAGTTTGCATGGGAACACGGATTTCCCCTGATGAAATGAAACAGTAGGATAAAATAAAATGCACACTTAAGCACAGATATGTTAAGTGTCATAAAAATTTCCCTAGAACTAGGCTCTTACAAAGCTAAATACAAATTAAGTCTCACACAGAGGTTGTTTCCAACTCTAAAGCAGCTTCTTGGGTCACAGGAGGAGCATAAGTGCACCTCCAGGGAACGGGGGGGAAGGGATCACAGGAGATGGGAAGAAGCAGAAGAACTAGAAGTAGCTTCTGTCAAACCTACAGCTACTCACCCAAAAGACAAAGTTTAGTGCCTCGAGCCACAACAAGCAACTTGCTCTAATGCTATCTGAAGTTTCTGAAGGATACAGCAGACCACTGGGAGCGCCACTCCTTCAGATACCGCCCAAGACAAACTCATCAACCTGCATCGAGGCACTGGGCCCCAACTACTGAAGAGCTATTCTAAGTTTGCCACCAGTCAATTCTGACACTAAACAGGGTCACAAACGATGAACCTTCTGCCTTTTTACTACACTGAAAGACCTCTCACCAGAATGTGATTTCTCTGATGTTAAATAATGCCCAAGTTATGACCAAAGTCTTTCCCTAAACTCCTATGGACTCAGATTTTTCTCCACTGTGGATTCTCTGATGGCGAATGAGACTTGACCTCTGAATAAAGGCTTTCCCACACTCATTACATTGATAGGGCTTCTCCCCTGTGTGAATTCTCAGGTGCTGAATGAGGCCAGTGTTTCCATTGAAAGCCTTCCCACATTCTTTACATTTGTAGGGTCTTTCTCCAGTGTGGATTCTCTGATGTTCGATAAGGCCTGACTTTTGACTGAAGGCCCTCCCACACTCATTGCATTTGTAGGGTTTCTCCCCAGTGTGGCTTCTCTGATGACCAATAAGATGTGAGCTCCGCCTGAAGGTTTTCCCACACTCGTCACACTCATAGGGCTTCTCCCCAGTATGGATTCTCTGATGTCCAATGAGGTGTGAGCTATGGCTGAAAGCTTTCCCACACTCATTACATTCATAGGGTCTCTCCCCACTGTGGATTCTCTGGTGCAGAATCAGGCCTGCACTCTGACTGAAAGCCTTCCCACACTGATTGCATTGATATGGCTTCTCCCCAGTATGGATTCTCTGGTGCAGGATCAGGCCTGTGTTTTGACTGAAGGCTTTCCCACACTCCTTACAGTGATAGCGTTTTACTTTGTTGTGGATATCCTGATGGGAAAGAAGGGCTGACCTGTAACTGAAGGCTTTACCGCACACATTACACTGATAGGGCTTCTCCCCAGTGTGAATTCTCCAGTGGCGAACAAGGCCTGAGCTCTGAGCAAAGCTCTTCCCACATTCATCACATTTATGTCGTCTTTCTTGGGTGGGATTTCCCCGCTGCCTCTCTAATCTGCCCAGAAGGTCTCGGGCTTCTCCATGCTCAAGACCCCCGATAACATCCCCGTTGCATTTGGCAGCTGTCTCTCCATGTTGTTGCATTCCAGCAGATATTACCTGTTTCGAAGCTATTTCCCTGTTCTCATTCCTGGTCTCACCACCTGAAATAATAATGTGATAAACATCAAGTCAATGTCATTTCCTATTCTCTGTGCTAGGAGAAAAGAATTGAAGATAAGGGGAAAGGAAAATACAGATGTACCGCTGCAACTAAATGCAAAGCTTCCCTTTGGCCTTCATAATATGGGAGATATGAGCAAGGTCAACTGAAGTACCCCAGAGTAAGTGGGGAAGAAGTGCTATGAAAACAGAGGGCTACTAGAAAGGAGACTAAAGTAGCAGAAGGGTCAAGTGAGGAGAAGTGAAAGGTTAGGTATGGGAGGAATGTGGAGCTAGGAAAAGATCTGAAGAATGGGACAGAAATAGGTAATGGCCCCAAACAGTCACTAAAGGGAGGGTGAACAACAGGCCAGTGTAAGACATGTAAACACCTTATGAGAATCCAGAGCAGAAGAAATGTGTGAACAAGAACACTAGAAAGATTTCCATTTCCAACTGGAAAACAAACGAATGACCCATTACAAATTGTAAGATACCCAGATTGGAAAACAAGTTTCATGTCAAGACCCAAGGAAACCTCAACACTGTGTCTTTCTGCTGGACCCTGTTTTAAACAATTTAAACTGTCTTTCAAAAAACTCACAGCTATTATACACATAAAAAGCAAATAAAAAAACTCAATCAGAGGTCTCCTTACCCAGGGAGAACATATTTCTGTAGTTCTCTGGCCGGTGGTCTCTACTCAGATCTTTCTGTGATGGATCAAGAAGCCACTCCTCTCGAATCAGGGACACAGCCATGTCTTCTATCTTCTCCAAAGTCTGAAACAAAACAAGATCTTCATCTGGGGACTGGGACTATTTCACAGCTGAAACCTAGAGTATCAAGAGAGATCCACCAGAGTTGAAGAGCTCAAGAGGTAGAAACATACAGTGTAAAGGGATCTGAATAGCTGGGAAGAAGAGGGAAAACACCACAAGTGCTGGGGGAGAATCAAGTCTCAATCTGCCTCTATGCAAAAGACTCACCAGGTAAGCTCTTAGGGGACTAGGACTACAGACAGGTGAGGCCTGGGGCAGATGCCACCAATGCTGCTAAACAAAGCTGGGAGGTTTTGTGAGAGCACAACTCACCTGGAACCCTGCCGTGAGAAGTGTAGCTGTCATCTCCTGGTCTCCAGAACTTCTTTTCTGAGAAGGGGTAGGACTCTGAGAAGTAGATATGGCTGAGAGAGGAGAAAGGAGCTATGAATGAGACCAGCCCTGTCCTGTGGTTGTTGGAGCCAGCACTAACCCATCCGAAACAACTTGCATCTCAGCAGGTTTGCATGCCAGAGTCCTTGCAGGTGAAATGCTTCTTGGGCTCTGGACCCACCTACAGTTGCCCCACAAAATAACTGCACTTTCATGTCCTAGTCAGCCTGAAGTTACATGTCAAAAATAAAAAGTGTACTGCTCTCCTATCAGGAAGCACTTTACGCTATCTTCTCTACCACCTAAGCCATGTTCTATCCTTGTGCTGGTGTGCAGTATCTCATTAGGTCGTGAATTTTTAGCAAACAGAATTGAGAGCCAAGCCATCTCAGTTAATGCTATTATCATCTTTCTGAAATGTCTACCATGACTTCCAGTACCTGTTTCCTATAGATAACAACAGAGCAATGCCAAAATCAACAAAAATTACTGTGTCTTGAGCAACAGACTTTAGAACCTTCAAAAATAACTATATTATTAATTAAAAATACTTTTGTGCTTCTTCTTTGGAAATAATCAAAATCCATTTACATAGAACAAATTGCTACAAACCTTATAAATGAAAAAAGTACAAAATGCAAGATGAGTATGAGATGAGACAAGAAAATCTATTTGGCAAAAAAGTAAGTAAATTCCCAAACAATGATGGGGAAATATCACAGGACACAGGAGTCACATTGAAGGAGCCTCCTCTGGCTAAATCTGAGACCATATAAGTATAAAAAATAGAGTAGTAATATTATTTATGAAAAGAGAATTCATGAGTCCATGCTGGTATTTTTTAAAAACAGGGAGAAGGAAACATTCCATCATAATAGATAAATACATGTAGGAGGAATGACAGTTAGAAAATTATCAATAGGGCCTCCCAGTGGCGCAGGGGTTGAGCCTCAGCGCTATCACTGCCACAGCCTGAGTTTGATCCTCAGCTAGGGAGCTGGCCCACCTGGCGCAGGAGAGCTGTCCTGTTCTGCCTGCTGTTTTCCTTGGCAGTGAATCTCAGTAAATCTAAGTGTTCTGCTCCCATTCTGTCTCTGGTGAATCCACTCACCCCCCACACCTCTGGCCTACACCCCAGAGAAGTGTAGAATGCAAACAAACAAACAAAAAACACAGCAACATTATTATGTAACTGTCTTAGTAATCACTCAGTCAAGCACCAATAAATATTATTATTAAAATTTTATTTTAGCAACTAACTTAGTGTTTTAGCAACAAGAGGCTGATGAGGACCAGGATATTTGCACAGAACTCACTTATTAATTACCAGGGAAAAAATAATAACTTTATAGAAATTAATCTAGGGAGACCATCTTAGCTAAGTCATCAAAGGTAACATCACCAGTAACAGTACAAATTCCTGTTATATCCCCGGGAAGGTCACGCCATCAAGTCTATGGTGTCCCTGATCCACATATACAACCTGAATCTAAGAATGAGGAGACATCCCACAGACCTAAGTCACAAAAAACTAATACGTACCCTTCAGAAATGTCAAGAAAGGCAAAGAAAGGCTGAGGAACTAGATTAAATTAAAGGAACTAAAGAGACATGACAACTAATTGCAACGTGTGATCTTGGACTGGACTTGGGGACCAGAAAGAACATTACTGGCAAAATAAGGACAAGAACAGTGCAGTAGACTAGTACTCTATCAGTGTAACATTTCCCATTGACAAACTGCTTGCGGCTAATTAGGAAATCCTCATTTGAGGAAATACAAACTGAAATGTTTACAAATAAAAAGGCCTGATGTCGCCAGCAAAACTTAAACCCTGTACTGTAAATTCATTGTGGTAACAGAAACGAGTGAATACATAAAAATCTCCAAGTGCTTTAATCTGTCCATGAGGTTACAACGGGCCCACAGCCTATATTTGGAGCTAGATAAACATTAAACCCAGATCTAGGACAGGCCTATGAGCAATGACCCCAGTTATTGGTTCTCTAAACGTGTACTTTCCTTCCTTCTCCTTCCCCCGCTCAGTGGTGACATCCGACCCTCACCTCTCTCTTGTGGCCCCTGGAGCACTGGCGACTTGTGCTTGGTGGCCACAGGTTGGAGCTGGGCGCTTGGAGGTTCGGAGACAGATTCTGAACGCACCACCTCCTCCCAGAGTGCCCTGTGTCCATGCGGACGAGCTGGGACCTGGAAACAAGGAACAGCGGAGTTACACGGAATTCCTGAGACATGAGCAGCTTAAGAGGCCAAGGGCATGTCCACGGGGATGTAGGCCTGGGGAAGGGAGAGGCAGAATCTCAGTTACTTCTTGGGGGCAATTAAGAAACATGCTGATTAGCACAAAAGGGGATCACCTCTGTGCAGAAGATTTCTGCTGATGTTCTCCCCACTGCACGAATCACCAGGATTTTACATTCTAAGGCAGAGGAAGGAAAATGACAAACATACAAAGCAGTACTACTCAGCAGAAAAAACTTGATAAGGACCTAGGAAACATGAATTCTGGTCTCAGACCTCAATTACTGGGGTATCTTTGAAAAAGCAATTTAAGCTCCCTAATGCATCAATTGCCCATCTGGCAAGCAGCTGTTAAGATGTTATGAGAATTAACGACAAACTTACATCAGGTATTGAATAATATCATTTTGTTAGAACACTGATAAGGGAAAAAAACTACCAACCTATGTTAAATGAAATGACATTGAGGATCTGGTTTCATTATACAATGATTGACTTAAAGTCAGTTTCCAAGGACCTGTTGGTGACATCAAGTAAGGACTTACTACTGTATATCCTTTACACAAACAAGAAGACCTCTACAGTCACAGGTCAGACTATACTTTAGCCATTTTTCAGCCTCACATGACAGAACCTGATGCTCAGCTCTGACTCCTGCACTGGGGTGCGAGGGTCCTTCCACCTACTTCCAGGGCTCCCTGGTACAACATATCCACTTACTGGCCGTCCCAGGATATCAATCTGCCTTTCCAGATCCTCCAACAGGGTCACCACCTCCTCTCCATTCTCGAGCTGATGTTCCTTTACCAGAGTCTGCAGCTCCTCAGGCAGGATGGTCAGGAACTGCTCTAGCACTAACAGCTCCAGGATCTGCTCCTTGGTGTTCAAATCTGGCCTCAGCCACTGATGGCACAGTGCGCGGAGCTGGATCAGAGCTTCTCGAGGGCCCAGCGTCTCCTGGTAGCATAACTTCCTGAAGCGCAGGCGGAACAGCTCTTGGCCAGGAGGGTTGTTTTCGTGCACACTAGATTCCTGCTCCCATCCATGATCTTCCTCTACCTTGACGATTACAAGGTCCTCTTCGGGAGCCTGGTGTGGTGGGGATGGGGCTAAAGACTTTCTTGATTCTGCAGCCATGTAGGGTGAGGAAGGCTCAGGAGGCTTGTTTCTACTACGCTCTTTATCTTCTTAAGTAAAGAACCTTCCAAGGACTCTTCTCTAAAGGTACTTCTTGGGGAAGAGAAAAGGACAATTAGTGCTAAGTCAAAGGTCACAGGAGCTCACTAAGATATCCATCACACTCCCTGCCACAACATCAACTTCACAGTCCTTTAAGTGATCTCTCCAGAGTAACTCCTTATACATCCACGATCTGCCATGTTTTCTTATTGAGTTTTGAGATTTCTTTCTATATTTAAGATACAAATTCTTTAAGAGATAAATGATTACAAATATTTCCTTTACATTTTTAAGAGCGCCCTTTTAGAACAGAAATTTGTACTCTTTTTCTTTTAACGTATAGCTAGTTTTCTCTTAAGGGACCCCATGTGGGGAATAACCCCTTCTGCTTTCTCTTCCTGGGGATGTGAAACATCATGGCTGACCAAAGTCAAGAAATCACATAGACTGGTTCTAACTGAAATTCTGTGTTTAATCTCAGCAGGCCTCAGTGTTGCTAATGTAACTCCTGGAGTTTGCTCCTCCAGTTGCATTGTTTCTATACGCTGTGGCTAGGAACTTATCCATCTTTCTCGACACATGAGACTAATTTCCATATGAACTAGCTTAAGGTATTGTTCTAACACTTTTCCACTTAACATTCATTATTCTATCTGTGATTGCCCTCTTCCTTCCTGTCTCAAGGTTAACTTCTATCGTACTATGGATTTTATTTTAAAATCTAGAAGCCTCTTTAAAATACTTATCCTCTGGCCTCCCTGGTGGTGCAGTGGGTTAAGCAACACACTATGAAGCAAACCGCAGCCACTGCAGCATAAGTTTGATCCCTGCTGCGGTCTGGGAGGGGACCCACATGGCGCAGCAGCCCTCTCCTACTGTGCCCGCTGTTCCCCTCAGCAGTGTACTTCTGTTGATCTGCCTATTCTGCTCCCCGCTCTGTCTGTGGTGAATCCTCTCACCCCCCCACACCTCTGGCCTGTACCCCAGCTCTTGTATGCATAAATAAATCTTTAAAAAATAAAATACTTATCCTCTATCTCCAAGGAAGATGGATGCTCTATTAACAACTGTAACCCAAATGTCTAGTCCTACACACAGACCTACACATTAGTCCACCTTCCAGAATTTCACATAAATAAAATCATATAGTATGGAGCCTTAGCTTAGCATAATACGTTCAAGAATGTAAATGCTGTTGCATATGTAAGTATTATATTCCTTACAGGGATGTATGTTTGCAGATCCATGCCCCAACTATGAATGTCTGCATGAGATTTTATGTGAACAGTTTTCACTTAACCTGGGTAAATACCCAGAAATAAAACTGTTCAGTCCTATGGTAGCATATATAGAAGAAACTGCCACACTGTTTTCCAAGCGGCTGTAACACTTTTCATTCCACAAGCAATAAATACATGAGAACTGCAGTTGCTGTGTAATGTAACCAGGACGTGCAGTATTTTCTTTTTAAATTTTAAATATTTTGGTAGATGTGCAGGCGTATCTCACTTTAGTTTTAATTCCCATTTGTTACTAATAATATTGAGCACCCTTTCCTGTGCTCAACATTGGTATAACTCCTTTGGTAAAGTATCCACTCAAGACACTTGCCTTACTGAGTTTTGAGATTTCAGTTGTTTCCTTACTGAGTTTTGAGATTTCTTTACATATTTCGGATACAAATTCTTTGAGATAAATGATCTGCAAACATTTTCTTATTTTCATTTTTTTTTAAGAGGGCCTTTTGAGAATAGAAGTTCATACCTCTTGGGGAAGCTTATGGTTTTCTTTTAAGGATTGTGCTTTTGGGGGGGGGGTTGTTATCTAAAAGATCTTTGCTTAACCCACAGTCACAAAGATTTTCTGTTTACAGTTTTAGGTTTAACCTTTGGGTCAATCATTTACTTTTTTTTGTTCCCCCCCTGCATATGGATATCAAATTGTTACACTACTATCCTTAATTCACTGAATTGTTTCTGCATTTCTATCAAAAATCAATTATTTCTGGTTCTCTATTCTGTTTCATGAGCCCATATCTCTCCTTTCACCAATAAAAACTGTCTTGATTGTAGTGGCTTTTAACAATCCTATTATCAATCAAGCAGTAAAAGTTTTGCAACTTTGTTGTTTATTTTCAAAATTATTTTGGCTTCTCTAGTTCCAGTGTCTTTTGGTATCAATTTTAGAATTGGCTTCTTCCTGCCTACAAAAAAACCCCCAAAAACCCTGAACTAGATTTATGTTGAATCTACAGCTCAGTTAAGGAACAATGACATTCTAACAAAACTAAATTCCCATTCCATTAACACAGCATATTGCAGGACCTCCCTGGCGACACAGTGGGTTAAAAGCAATGCATTATGAAGCAAACCACAGCCACTGCAGCACAAGTTCGATCCTGGCTGGTAGCCAGGGTGGGGTGACCAACATGGCACAGCAGACCTCTCCCGGCACGCCCGCTGCACCCCTCAGCAGCATGTTTCATCTGATATGCCTATTCTGTTCCCCACTCTGTCTCTGGTGAATCCTCTTACCCTCCATACCTCTGGCCTGTACCCCAGTTCTTGTATGCATAAGTAAACCTTTAAAACAACAAAAAACATAGCATATTGTAGCATTTAAGTCTTCTCTGATCATTTCAGTGAAATGTCCAAACTACTTGTTCTTAAAGGACTAGATCTAATACCTTCTCCTTTAAGACCCTTTCTTGATGTCTGCAAATGGAAGTGAGTTCCCACTCTATACTCCTGTTACATAAATGTGCATTACATTGTCATTTTTATCATAATTTTGTTATTAGTTGTAAAGGGGGTTTTTAAATTGAGTGTTCCCCATAAGTAGGAAGGCTGTTTATTTTATTGTACTTACAGAACTGAAGAATACTAGTGGGCTATTTCATCATGTAACACAAAATGTTTCTGTATTTGTTGAAGAGTAAGGTTTACATATAAGACCAGAGGTTAAAAATAGTCAAATTACAGGGTTCAATTAATTTGTGGGGTATGTCTATGGCCTTTATCCTTGGCATTAGATATCACCTCTTGGCTGTAGGAGTAGTGGTAAGTGTTCTTCCTTCCTTCATTAATGCTTTTCTCCTACTCATGTCAATTAAACCCACTGTGGGTTTAAATATGTTTCCCAAAATATATGCTGAGGTTCTAGTCTTTCACTCTCTCCCAAGAACAGCTGACAATGTCTGGAAATGTTTCTGTTTTTCACAGGTGAGGGGAAAGGATGCTAGTGGAATCTAGTGGGTAGAGGACAGAGAAGCTACTAAACATCCCACGATGTATAAAATAGCTCCCCATAACCAAGAATAATCTGGCCTAACATGCCAATGGCAATGTTGCTACATCCTGGTCTAGATGAAACCCTTCAATTCTAACATAAGTCTCGGTTTACCAAACACTTTTTTCAAGAGGACTTCTCTGTACAACCTGGCCCCTATAGAGACCTCTGCCACTTTGGTCAAATTAAAGTGCATATTTTGTCAAAGTATTTCTTACATGATTCAAATATAGCACCTATCACACTGTGCAGTCTTCCCACAGTCATGGCCTTCTTGAACATATTTCTTTGTGGCTTTTTTTTTTTTCTTCACTGTATCTCTTTTTAAGCAGGGAAATTGTATTATAAGCTGTATGGCAGCACTGTAGACTATGGACTAGAGAAAAACAAAAGTGAAGGCAGCACTGTGGAGAATGGAAAAGGGAAAATTCAAAAGCAGGCAGCAAGAGACACCAATATCAAAATAAAACCACAGACCTAGCATCCGTAGATGGAAAGAAGAGACAGGTACTCAGAAGGAAATCATATTACATTATTATTCCTCACACAAGTCTCAAAGCAGTGCCTGCATCTTTTCAGGGTTTTCTGGGCAGGAGTTTCTTCAATCTAATGAACACACAGAAGTGCTCCCCAGAAAAAAAACAAAACAAAACCCTCAAAGGCACACTCTATTTCAGCAAGGCTCATGGAACTGATACCCAATCAAGAACTCCGGGAAGATTAACCACCCCTACTTAAAAGAGGATGGAAAAGGTAGAGAATTTGAAAATGATCATTAAAATCAGACAAGGTCAAGAACAATAGCTTGGGGAGTAAGCTACATATAGGAAGAATCAAGGAGCAAGAGATAAGATTAAATATGGTGATTAACATGGGAGTTTAATGCATGGATGATGACTTTCATGAAGAGGTGAGGGGAATTTGCTCTAATAGCGAGGTCAGAGGAAAGAGCAAACGTGAACAAGAGGCCGAGATTCTGTGAAGAGTTTGAGACAAAGGGTAATCAACTTCATTATGGACAGAAGTAACATGGTTTTAAAATAATTTACCTCAAAAATGAATAATAATTTAACAGACTTTCTTATGGTTCAAAAATGTGAAAGGTGATTACATGGGACATGAATTCTAAGCTCCAGTTGTTCAGCATGTGATGCTGCAAGGATCCTCTCAGCATGTTTTCTTATGGATTTCTTTACAGCCAAGGTTCAACTTTACTGAATAGGCCAAGGTCTGTCTTATAATCAATCCTTGTCAATGTCAGAGCTACAATAGTTCAGTGTTAATTGTTTAAGAACTTGATCTATTGATCAAGGATTAAATAAGGTTTCAGCCATGAAATTGCCCGCAGTCATTTAATTATTAGGTTTGCTGATATTTTATTCCAAATCAGTACACAAGTCTTCTCCATTCCACATCTTGGTTATTTTTTACTAGCTAATTTCCCTTTTTTTTCAGTCTCTTCTCTTTTAAGTCAGTTTTTGACAATTACAGTCTACAAACTAACCAAGTACAAAGACACTTGCTACAAAATTACACACCATGTACCTATCTTTCAAGCATTTTTGTGTACCATTTATTACTAGGTTGGTAAGCACTTTGTGGATAAGCAGCTTATATTTTCCTATAAAACGCCAAGTTCAAATTTATTTAGAAAGTTAAAATAGTCAATGTTTAAAGCTTTTTCCAACATCAAAAGCTATAATCCTATGAACTACTATGGGTATACTCAGCTTTTAACAGTATTACTTTTTCAACAGATGAGTGTTTTCTTCCTTTAGACTAAGTCTAATTTGGGATTTTTAGGAACTAAAAATACAGCAAAACATTTCTCAGGCTTTTTAAGATCAAGAAAAAGTGCTTTAGTTATCTCAAATTGCCTAAACTGAATGCTTTAACATCAACCACTTTAACCCTTAACCACAATAAAAATTCAAAGTACGTATGCATTTGCTAAAACAATGATTACTGTATAAACATACTTAACTAATCAAACAATAGAAATATGTGTTTTTAGAGACTAGGGGGCAATCTGAATGTTGCCTGACAAAAATTACTCATGATTGTCCTAAGTTTGGGAAATGGGGCAGCTTCTAAGCAGTAGCGAGGTTTTTACTTCACTGAGCTTTAATAAAAAGAAGTAAAGTACACATTTTGAACAAGGTTGAATTCTATCAACAGACTGAGGCGAAATCGTTTAAATGTTTCTTTTGTACAATTATCCAGTCCACGTACCATAATTTTCTGAATACGCTACAAAAAGCGGAATAAATTAGGAGCAAAAGTGGGTTTTCATGGATAATTGGAGCTTCCAAAAGCAAACTATATCCTGTTTAAAAGTGGAAATTTTATTATAATGGAGATGCAAAATTGCTAAGTAAAAACAACTCAGATAGCGGATATAGCTACAAGTTAACCTGGTGGCTGTTTTCTTTCTCTCTCTTTTTTTAAAGACAAATAAGATCGCCAGAAGGAGAGGGTGGCGGGGTGGGAGTGGGGGAGGAAGGAGCCCAGTGAAGCGAGGTGGAGGATTAGTGCTTGGTGGTGGGCAAGGTGTGAAAACATACAGTTGTAGAGATCTGATCCTATAACCCCTACAACAATGTTGTAAGCCAACGTTCCTTCAATAAACTTAACCGTGGTAACAAGAATTCTTTTTTAAACATGGGATAATAAAATAAAAAAGGGAAATAAGTTCTGGAAAATATGGGGGGAAAAAATACCAATGCAAACACTAAACGATCAGCAAAAAAAGCGAGCCCCATGGAAAAAAGTTTGGGCACGCGGACTCGGCCTGCACCCGTAGCTAAACCCGGCCTCGGACGCGCGGATCACGCTGGGGCGCCGACCTCGGCCGGGGCCCGCCTCCGACCTCTCAGGCCCGTCCTCAGCCGCGGCCTGCTCCGGCCACAAAGCGCCGGTCTTCCCGCCCCGGGCCCGAAGCGTACTCACCGCGAGTTCCGCGGGCGGCACGGGGTGGGGAAGGAGGCTACGAAGTCTGGGCCGAGCGGGAGGCCGGAAGGGGAGAGCAGAGTGCGAATGCGATACCTGACCAGGCCCCTCCAGCCCCTAAATTCCAAAGCCACAGAGGCACAACCCGGCCACCTCGCATCTTGCCCCAAAGGCACTTCCGGAAGCGCTCTAGGAATTCTGGAGGTCTGGGAGCTCTATGGTCGGCCGGCAGCAGGGACCCGAGCCGCCACGCCCCCACCGCCATCGCCGCGCCTAAGGTGGCGGGTCGCTGAGCGCGGTGGCCGCCCCGAGGAATAACGGGCCTTCGCGCCACCTCGGCCCCGCGGGCTCTCAGGGGAGAGTAACGGTTCCCCCGGGCCGATCCGCGCGCCAGCGGAGACCGGGGCTGGGAGCAGGAGGGACTGGGAAAGCGATGCAAGAGGGCGCCGCCGAACTGGAAGGATCCTTAATGATGCGAAGTTTTTGGACTCGAGTCTGGTCGGTACCCTGCACTTCATTGTTGTCTTGTCATAACTACATGCCCAGTCCTCACACAGACTGCCAAGATAGTGAGGAATTCGTACTAATCATTGCTCATAATTTTTTATATATCCAAAACGGCAGGTTTATTATATTAAAAAAGGAAGGAAGCTGCTTGTATAGGCACAGATCTGTTAATAGACACCTGCATAGACACACGGGGGCAGCCTTGGGAGGAGAGTTGCCTAATCATGGTTGATAAGTTTTGAGATCCATTATGCGCCCTACTATTAAGTACTCAGATAAAACTTATACTTGAATATAAATTCTTTCCGATTGTACATAATCTCCATTCTTTCCTATCTTAATGAATCGCAATCTCTTCCAAAACTTGCTTTGCAGATTGATTTTTTAAAATGTTAAACCTATGACATAAGCTTCAGTAGGAGACCCTAGTTTTAATACCACAAAGTTCTGGGAACAAATTGATGCCTGTTCTACCTATCACTGTTATATTAAAGTTTAAATTTTTCAGACTAGATAGATTTCAGGTTGGAGGTTCTAGAAAATGTCTTTGAAATCTGTTGTTTCTGTCCCACGGTTTTGTTTCTTTAGCACCTTTCCCAAGTAAGGGGTTCTGAGTTTGCAGGTGTACCTCCAATTTTCACCGCTCTTCATTTGTAGCTGCTGATAGCCACTACCATTGCTTCTATCCAGTTCCCACCAGCCCCAAAATATTTTGTCCACCCATCAGGACCAAATTTAGTGGTTTTGACTTGTTTTTAAGAATTGTATCATCTACTCACCGCAAAAAAAAAAAAAAATAGTAGTAATAGGTCAGGAAATTGAAGTGCTTTTAGACTTTTTTTTTTTTCCACTTTTGCTTACGGTTTCATTCCTATCTCTTGCCTCTTGGTTAGAATGGTCTCTGGAGGTACTGATGAAGGCTAGAACTCTGCTGCCGATTTTTTTTTACATTAAAATATAATTTTTTAAAGCTAAAGTTGTATACAAGGGTGGTTTAGAAATAAAATCATGAGGCTTCCTAGGTAAACATTTCTCAGGAAGCTAATGATAACATAAAATTGCTGTATTTTGCTTCTTCAAAATTTAAATCTTCTGCACCACAAGAAGCACCATTAACAAACTGAAAAAAGAAGCTAGACTGGAAAATATTTATCAACATGTATTTCTGACAAACTGTATCCAGAATATATAAAGATCACACACAACTCAAATATAAGAAGGCAACATAAATGGCCAATAAGTACATGAAAAGGTACTCAACATCATTAATAACCAGGGATATATAAAAAATTAAAACCACAATATAAAAAATTAAAACTACACATCCATTAGCTTGGCAATTAAATTGGTCAAAACCAAGTGCTGAGAATATGAAGCAACTTGACTTAGTGGCAGTGTAAAATGGTGCTAACTTAAAATCCCTCTACTATGATCAAGCCATCTCATTCCTAGGTATTTGAGATGTGAAAACATAAGTTCACACAAGAATTTTCAACAGCAGTTTTATTCATATTCACATAGGCAAAACAGGGTTTAAAAACGCAAATATTCATCAACAGAATAATGGACCAAGTAGTGCTTTATTCATACTGTGGAATACTCAGAAATAAGTAGTTATGGAGAGAGGGGGGGGTAAATGTCTAAGTTTTTATATGCACTGTCACACTTAATCGCCACAACTACTCTCTTGAACTGGGGCTATGACAGTTATGATTTACACAATTGAGGAACCCAGCCCTCGGCAGCAGAGTTCTAGCCTTCATCAGTTACCTCCAGAGACCATTCTAACCAAGAGGCAAGAGATAGGAATGAAACCGTGAGCAAAAGTGGAAAAAAAAAAGTCTAAAAACACTGCAATTTCCTGACCTATTGCTACAAACAAAGTGCTGGAGCCAGAGTTTGAACGCAGTTGCCAGTACCCTTGGCCCGTTTCATTCCCGGTCGCCTTTCCCCTAAGGATCAGACAGGTCTGAAGCGAGGCCACCGGTCACCGGGCCCCGCGGGGGCGCGGTGAGCTCGGCAGCAGCCCGAACGGCTGGCACCCGGGAGGCAGAGCAGCAGAGAGCCGCAGAGCGCCCCGAGGCCCCCGCCCCAGTCGCGCCTCCCGGGAAAAGCTGTCTGGGCGTCCCTGGTCTCTCCCGAGACCGAGCTCCTTCCTACAGCTCCCGCACCCGAAGACCGGGAAGCTTCGGGCCACCCCGGCCCTCTGTCCGCGGGCCCCACGCTTGAGGCAGCGGAAGACGGAGAGTGACAACGGCGGGGCCGGGGTGGGAAGCGGCGCGGGGCGTCCAGACCCGTTCCCAAGGCCACATCCGGGCCTCTCGCGGAGTACTGGAACTTTCTGCAAGTTGGCGGTTGGTCGGTTTTTCAAGAACGTCCTGGCCGCCAGCCGCCACCTAAGCGGTGGCCGAACGGTACGCTGCCAAACACCCCTAAACCGGTCTCCTCTTCCTCCAAGTGGGAGCCCTGGACCTCCTCCCTAGGGGGAACTCGAGTGTTTGTGGACTCGGGAAAGCCCGGCCCCCTTTTCTAGAGCACTCGCGACTCCTGGCGACTTCCGGCAGCTAACGGTTCTTGGCGTCCCGGGCCGGGGGAGTAAGTGGCGGTTGGACGGCGTAGTGACGGCGGTGACTGGAAGCGGCCGGGAGAGACGGGCTGGCGGGTGAGTCAGGGAAAAGGCGGCGGGCTTGGTCCGTGGACGGATGGGGTCGGGCGGCCGGGACTGAGGTGTTGGGGAACCCTTCAGAAGGTTGCCGACTGCCAACGTTACGGGGGTTATTTTAAAGCGCACACAACCGCCACAAGTTAGAGAATTAATGAGAGTCAGATACCAATGAACTGAGTTAAACGACCCCGAGGGAACGAAAATGGTGACTGTCCTGCGAGCCAAAAGGCCGAAAACCGCTGCTCGTTTCTCAGTGTAATGCTTACATAGCAGTCCCTGTGTGCCAGACACGGTTCTAAACCCTTTGCTTTTGGTCACTTATTTAATTCCTACTTTGTGAAGTAGAGGCTGTGAAGCCACCGTTTTATAGATGGGGAGCCTGAGGCACCGAGAGAAAACATGAATTAGCCGAGGCCGTGTAACTGATAACTGACGTTCTGGAGCCCGCGCTCAGTCAGGCATTCTGCTCTGAACCTCTGGGCGCCACTGCCTTCCGTGGATGACCGGGTCAGGACGCGAGCTCTCCAGGTGGAGGTGTACGTTTGCGCAGAGGCAGTTCTTTGTAGCTGTGTCCTGAGTCGCGTCAGGTTTGTCAGCAGTTTCCCTTTAAAAGTTTAATAAAGGTGCCTTCTACAGAGTTTTAAGGACCAAAAAACAAACAAACAAAAAAACCCCACAAGCCAAAACCAACCCACACCGAAAAACCTATTTGCATTTTAACAAGTGAATAAGGTCATTTTAACAAGTGAATAAGGTCGCAATTTCAAAGCAACATTCCTCTCCAAATTCTTGTCTTTGTTTCTGTTGAGTTAAATCATTGGAAATTGCTATTTGACTGGTTTTGACCTACAAAACCGGTGACTTCATGGTTGAGATGATAAACATCTTTTTGTGTGAAAGTTTAGAGAATTGTTCAGACTTTCCAAAATGTACCTTGAATGTGGTCATTTCTCTTCGGGTCCATTCTACCACCTTCTCATCTGGATTACTGACTGTAGTAGTCTCTTGACTAGCTTCCTTACATCTCTTTTTTTCACTCTTGCCTCCTAAGGAGCTAGAATGGTCTGAAAACAAAAACCAGACCTATCCCTCCCTTCCAGTAATGGCGCATTATACTTAGAACACACTTCTTACCCTCTGCTCATATCTCTACCATATTCCCTTTAATCCAGCACATTAGCAGCATCTTTCAGTTCTCCTAACACATCAGATTCATTCCTACTGTATAGACTGCAGTAGCTATTCCTGCTGCCTGGCAAGGTTCTCTGGAGCACTTTCCAAGGTTGGACATTTATATTTCAGATTAGAATGTCAGCTCCCAGAAAAGCCTTTTCTGACTGATTCAGTCACTGTGTTTTAATTCATTTATTGTTTACATGATATTTATTCCTCTGGTATTTGTCTACCTTCACTTTTAAACCTTAGGTAGGCTTATAGGGGCATGTATCTTATTTATCTTCTTCCCTGCTATATCCCCAATACTTAGATTCAAGGCTTGGCATATAGCATATACTCAAATACTTGTTAAATGAATGAATGAATGATAAGAAATTAAGTAAAAGTTCTTGGTTATCATAGAAATCAGTCACAAAATTGAGCTAGTTTGGAACATAGAATGGGAACTATTCTGAGAGTGGTAAGATCTTGATTAATGCTGTTCAATAAATACAATGTATTGTATAAATTGCAGGTATAATACAGTATAATATCTGTGATTTTAAGTTTTCTGGTATTCACATTATAACAATGAAAAGACATGTGAAATTAAGTTTAGTAATATATAGGTTTAAAGCAGTATATCCAAAATATTTTAATATCTAGTCAATATAAAAATTAATAAAATATATTTTTTAATGAGTCTCTGAAAGCCAGTATTTTTTCTTGATGCACATTTCAAGTGAGATAATAAATCTTTGTTGAAAATACTTGATCTATGTTATATAAAATTACATAACACTTAAGATGAAAAAAGTAGATGGGTTGGTGAACACATCATTTGGGGAGGCTAGCACACTTCAAGGGGGCCTGGAAACTCCTTGCCACTCTTTCCTCATACCCTGCCCTATGTATCTCTTCCATGTGGCTGTTCCTGAATTAATCTTGTTATAATAAACCAGTAACCCAATATTTTTACATGGTAGCAAGCTGAACTGTCTACACCAACTAGTTTTTCCTGAGTTTCTACCCTCTGAGTTTGGGGGATGCTGCTCCTGGACATGGTAGCAAGGGCAAGAACCGGCGAGACCATGGATTGTGAAGATGACAGTGAGTACAGTGTGGACTCCTACAGCTGCCTGCGGAAGAAGTGGGAAAGCAGCTCTTCCCCCAAGTTGAAGAGGTTCCAGTCAGCGGTGGGTCCGCAATACTAAAATACATGGGAAGGAAAATATGCAACCTTTGCCCTCTATGAGCTGGTAACTTCGCTACACTTCCTGTGGATTAAAGATGGAAGGTACTTGTTTTTAGCAACAGGGACAGCACTGTGGAGGAATTACCATCTAGAAACTTAATTTTATGTTAATGTAGCATATATAAAAAGTCATGCTTTCTATCTGGAATTTTTTTTAAATGGTCAGTAATTTCTGTTGTTTTCTGTTTTTTTAATTTTATTTATCTTTGACATTGATTGTGGTCCCCATGGATTTCCCATCACCATTTCACCAGTGCACCATCACCTTGTGATCTCTCTGCTCTCATCCCATTCCCTCCGTCCCTTCCCACAAAGTGTCACCAATTCCTCCCTTTTTGTTTTTGTTGTGTTTTTTTTAAAAAAAGATTTATTTATGCATACAAGCACTGGCGTTCAGGCAAGAGGTACAGGGGTGGGGGGTGAGGTAACAGGATTCACCACAGACAGAGCTGGGGAGCAGAACAGGCAGATCAACAGAAGTACACTGCTGAGGGGAGCAGCGGGCACAGCAAGAGAGGTCTGCTGCGCCATGTGGGCCCCCTCCCCGGCCAGCGGCAGGGATCAAACCCATGCTGCAGTGGCTGCGGTTTGCTTCATTGTGCATTGCTTAACCCATTGCGCCACCAGGGAGGCCCTGTTGTGTTTTGTTTTTAAACAGTGATTTATTCTGTATGTGCCAAGTTCTTTGTAAATACAATGTAATGCTCATACAAAAAAAAAAGGGGGGGGGAGTAGATTCACATATCCAAATTATTTCAAACATACCTGAAGGTTTTCTAATGACTGAATTGAGTATTGGGTTTAAAGTTTAATTAAAATAAAAAATTCAGTTCCTTGGTTTCATAACCACATTTCAAATGTTCAGTAGCCACCCATACGTAGGAGCTACTATATTAGTGCAGATGTAGATCAAGTCTACAGTGTATGTTTCTGGTTGGATGAAGCAGCAAAGGAGATGGTAGCACCAGAAGTAAGGCACAAAGAGAAAAGGAAAGTCTAAAAAAATAGAGTGTAAACCTTTATGCAGGTCACATTTGTGTTCAGATTCCACTGGTCCTCAAAAGTAAGGGAGGTATGACTTTAAATTGGACTACTACTTTAGCAGGATTGCTGTATAGACTAGATACTCTGGGGATCATTTTGTAGGATAGGAAAAGGGTCTAGCAGTGCTGGTCATAGTCTGTCTTTCTAAATATAGTCATACTACATATGTTGGAACCATTGTGGAAAGTAGATTATCTTCCAATAGAGAGTGGTTCTCAATTGGGGGTGACATTTCCTCTTAAAGATTTTTTTATGCATACGAGAACTGGGGTGTAGGCAGTGAGAGGATTCATCAGAGACAGAGTGAGAAGCAGAACAGGCAGATCTACTGAAATACACTGCTGAGGGAAGAGGTCTGCTGAGCTATGTGGGTTAGCTCCCTGGCTGGGTCAAACTCATGCTGCAGTGGCTGCTGATAGCTTGATAGTGTGCCACCAGGGAGGCCCTGATTTTTCTCCTTTAGGAAAACTTTGCTTGGGCCTCCCTGATGGCCTACAGACTAAATCTCAGCACTGTCACTGCTATGGCCTGAGTTCAAATCCCTGGCTGAGGAGCTACCCCACATGTTGAATAGACCTCTCCTGTTTGGCCACTGCCCCCCTTAGCAGTATATTTCAGTGAATCTGCCTGTTCTGCTCCCCACTCTGTCTATGGTGAATCCTCTTGCCCCTGCACCTCTGGCCTACATCCCATTTCTATGCAAAAATCTTTTTTTTTTTTTTTTAAAGAAAACTCTGCTTGTCAAAAGTGGGGGTGGTCATTGGCATCTAGTGGGTAGAGAGATTCTGCTAAATATCCTTCAGTGCGGAGAACAGCACTCACAAAAGGAATTGGCCCAAAATGTCAATAGAATCAAGATTGAGAAATCTTGCTCTAGAGGATGAAAAACTAATAGCTATTCCTTCAGAACCTCAGTCTAACACCCTCATGATATTACTAAGGGAGAGCAGGTGATTTTGAAGCATATCAAAATTTCCTGTGTGTTTTCACAGTTGGGCTTTTGATTAGATTATAAAGAAATAATTGCATGCTCAGGATGAGGCTTCAATAAAAAGACAAATGCTATATGTTGTGCACATAAGACTCAACACATGTAGGGACAGAGAGCTCCTGGTCTGTTCACCTGTGTGGCTTATATCTTAGGATCCACTGTCTCAAATATGAATGGAGCCAGACACTAGAATTACTTATCATTCTTCTTTTCCTGTCACCACCTCTTATTTATCTGTGTTCATTTCCCTATAGCTGGATCCTTTTGATTATTGATTTTCTCCACTCCTTTTCCCTCTATCTTGTTTCCCTCCCCCACTCCTACCTCCTTTCACTAGTGCCAAACCTAAATCCCCTCCCCCACCAGCGCTGATTTCCTCCTTAGCATTTGGCTTCTCGTTCAGAGTCCAGTTCACCATCATGCCCCATCTGTGTCTGAGAGCTGTCTCCCATACTCTCTTCAGCTGCTTATTACAATAACTGTCTGTCCTATTCATGAAAACTATAAAGTTATTGTCTCTTCCCCCCCACCCCAAAGGAATCCTTCCAAGAAAATGAGAACAGGCATGCCAAGGTGATCTTTATCATTGCAGAAGCTCCTCTGAATTCAATGATGGGTGAGATCAGAAACTTGCATTTCCTTATAAAGACTGTAAACAGCTGCTTCACAAGAGGAAGACTAATGGTGGAGGAGGGTGGGGGGAGAGGAACTATCATTTATTAAGCACCTTTTTTTTTTAGATGTTTCTAATACCAAAATTTAATACTTTAGTTTTCATATTTCAAATGTTTGAAGTATTCCTCAGATAATGTCAGAAAAACAAGTACGTGAAACTTGGTATTTTTAAAGTATTTGGATCAGTTGATGTAAAAACATTCAAAGTAAATTTGAATATCAAAGCTGCAGTGATAAAAAATAGCCCATGTTTGTGCATTCCCACACATAACTACATGCCACATACGGCTACTGAGCCTTTTAAGTGTGGCTAATGTCTTGAAGGAATGAGATTTTGCATTTTATTTGAGTTAGTGTTTAAGTGTAAACATAAAGCCATATGTAGGTACTGACAGCCATACTGGATAGTGCAGTTCTAGACCAGTCTCTTGCCATCTGCTTTAGTTAGCTATGACTTGAGGTTCAGAAGAGATAAGTTGTAGATCCTTAACACACTTTATCATCTCCCTTCCCAGCAGCTTCTAATGATCAGTTTTCCTTAGCCTGTCTTTCTGGATAGTTTCCTCTTGTGACACTGGCAAACAAAAATACCCCACAATATGATTATCCCCGTTTCAAGATAAAATAGAAATATTTAGGCCATTTTATCAGTAATGACGGAAGACAAACAGTATTGTTTTAGCTCTTAATTTCAAAAGCAGTTTTCATCTGTTTTAATCAACATACGCTATTATAGCATCTGCATTTTACAGAAGGGGAAATGAAGGCAGAGAAAAATTAGAATTTCTTGCCCAGAGTCACAGACTGGATGATCGGTCAAGTAAAAAGGAGCCAGAAACAGCCAGAATTAATTCCTCCCAGGAAGCAGTTACCTTGGGCTGTAAATAAGCAGTTTTGTCGGTGGACAAGACTTTCTGAAATAATTCAGGATTCTTCCCAAGAAACTAAACTAGCTGAGAAATAAAAGGAAATTATACTCAAGTTTTTAAGTGATGGAAGTCTTGCTTAAATTAGGTCTCTGAGGTAGATGCTCTAATAATTATTAGGCCTGAGCATCTCAAGAACTCCTCTTACTTCCTCCATATCAGTAGAGCTTATTTGTTATATGAATCCTTTGATGTCTAATCAGAGCTGAACTTACACGGAAGTGCCTCCCACACTCATCACATTCATAGGGTTTTTCACCTGTGTGGATTCGCTGATGCTGAATAAGACCTGTGCGCCCACTAAAATCTTTCCCACACTCTTTACACTTATAGGGTTTCACTCCAGTGTGTACTCTGTGGTGTCCGATGAGATGTGAGCGTTGAATGAAGGCTTTTCCACATTCATTGCATTTATAGGGCTTCTCTCCAGTGTGTGTTCTCCTGTGTTTACTAAGGTCTGAGCTGTGACTGAAACTTTTTCCACAGTCATCACATTTATAGCGCCGTCTTTCCCTCTGTTGCCACTGTAAGCCACTCTCACTTTCAGTAGGATATTTGGATTCAGAATACTGGGGATTGTCTTTGTTAAGTCTGTCATTCATCTTCCCAAGGAATTCCATGTCTTTGGGCATATCTGCCTGCTGGGACAACTCTTCCTTCTTAGTCCTGGTTTTATCACCTGCAACAAAGAGTACACAAACAGATCCTACTCTGGTTTGAGAAGCTGAGCTCATGGAAGAAAACATGTCAGTGTTATAACAAAAAATGAGACATGACATAATGCATAAGTTAGATATTTGCCACTATCGAAACACACTAATATATACGTAATATATATATAATAGAATATCAAAACACGATATAGGGAAGAAAACAAGGAATGATCAGTAAGGAAGGCTTATTTGGAAACATTTAAGAGGAGGCAAAAGTGTGTATCAGGAGTTACTTGGCAGTCCTGTGCAAAGGCAAAGTGGTAAGTTGCAGGTGAAACTACAGATAAGCTAAGGGAAATTAGGTGGACAGGGCGATCAGAGAATGGATGTGAGAAGGGAGGTAAAAGTTTGGAAAAAACATGAAGGAACCTAAAACGCAGGTGATCAAGTAGGAATAAAATCAAGTAGAAGTGACTGGAGGATGATGGGGTCAGGGATCAGAGGAATGTAGTGCGCAGGGACCTCAAAGGAGGGAAGCTATTTCACTATAATTTCCTGTCTGAATAGTTTGATGGGTCTCAAAACTTGTGCATTTTTAGAGTCACCTTAATGGCTTATTTTTTAAAATGTATTTATTATGCATACAAGAACTGGGGTACAGGCCAGAGGTGCAGGGGTGAGAGGATTCCCCAGAGACAGGGGGAACAGAACAGTTGGATTGACTGAAATACACTGCTGAGGGGAGCAGTGGGCAAGGCAGGAGAGGTCTGCTGCACCATGTGGGTCCGCTTCCTGGCCAGGGATTAAACTGCAGCTGCAGTGGTTGCTTATGCTGTGACTTAACCCCTTGCACCACCATCATCCCTGAATGGCTTATTAAAACAAGCATTTCTGGGCTCCCTATCTCCAGGGTTCCTGATTTGGTAAGGATGGTGTTCAAGATTTTGCATTTTTCCCTTTCTGTTTTTTCCTTTTTGTTAGAATTTGCATGTTTAACAAGTTTTCTGGTGTGAGTGATACTGCTGGTGAGAACTATTGGCCAAGCTGTTATTCAAGATCTTAAATGCTCTCTCCTTCAGGAAGTCTTCCCTGATCACCCAAATTGGATGTGTCCTCTCCCTGACTCCCATATCTCAACCCCAAGTTTCACAGCAAAGAGCTTGGCACATAGCAAGTACTCAGTAAGTATTTGTGAAGTTGAATTCTGTAAGAAAACAACTGTTTTGAGGATTTGGTCATGCTAAAATTACCATGTCAACAGACCCAAGAATCCCAATCATGTAATAAAACTTTAATTACAGATAATTTTCAGTGCTTCACTTGGCATGAGGCAAGCAGCAATAAAAAGCTACCAGAACATTTGACTGCCTGGGCTTGGTATGCAAAACAGTGGTTCTGGCTCATTCCTCACTGTCATCACTGTGTCGCCTTCCTACCAAATCCTTAAATCTTAACTTCCTCCCTACAACTGAAGTTCACATGCACAGAGAAAAGGCCATGTGAAGACGCAGTTGGTATGCAAGCCAAGGACAGAGACTGTGTCTGAAACCAACCCTGCCAACATCTAGATCGTGGATTTTGTAGCCTCCCGAAAACTGCAGGAAAATGAATTTCTGTTGTTTAAGCCACTCGGTTTGTGGTACTCTCTTCTGGCAGCCCTAGAAGACTACTACAGGGAGTCATATATTCTCCTGTTCCAAATGGAAATATAAGAGAATTTCTAACTAGAATCACCACATAATGACAGAAGTACAAGGAGAAGCTCTAATTAGCTTCTCCTTTATGTAGTCATAACTCCTGCTTCTTACCGTTCCTTTGGGCTTCTCCCGATTTCTGCTCCTGCTGGATCTTCTTGGGATGAAGCTGGACTGTCAGTGACTCATGTGGTCTTCCTAAGGGGGACATCTTATCGAAGAGTGTGTCCTGTCTCTCTGAATTGTCTGGAACCTGGGAACAGTGAGGTATGACTGGGCTTGTAAGCTAGAACTGACAGAACTTCAGAGAAAAAATCAAAAGAAGCATCTGCCATGGAAGAGGGACTCATTACAAGGGGCAAATTCTCATTCAGTTGTAAATGGCAATAGTGACTAAGAAAGAAGAGACAGAGTAATCTCTCTAGTTCAGAACAACAGAGTGAAATGGAGATCTGCCTAGGTCCAGGATCATAGTCTTGAGAAATACTTTAAAAATCATCCACTCCTGGAGAAGAAACAGTTTCTTCTCTAACTGTGCTGTTTAGTATGACAGTGACTATCCAAATGTGGTTTTTGAGCTCTTGAATGTGACTAGTACAAAATGAGATATACAAGGTGTAAAATACCGTATTTTCCAAACTAAGTAAAATATCACATTTTTAATACACCATGATTCCATATTTTGAGTTAAAATACTTTCTAAATGTGGCTACAAGAAAATCTTAATTACATATATGCCTTATTCTGTTGGACAGTGCTGTTCTGTAGTATCCTTGACATGTACTTGAAACCCAACTTGAATACTCCTATGGAAAGGGAGTATTTTATTATAAATTTTATTATAAATTACAGGTACCTATGAATATTAGAAAATTCTTATACCTATTTGCCTATTTCTAATTTCTCACTCATCCTAGCCTTCTAGACTGACATGGTAGTGTCTCTACTCAGCCACCTTAGTTACTTAACATTGGCAATGATGTCCCTCCCTAAGCCTTGTTCTTTTCCAGTGTAATGGTAAATACCTTCAGGTGTTCTTTCATATGTCTCTTGCTTTGGCTCTTTCCTTCCATGTGCCATATTTCAATAGCCAAATGACCACCCCTTTCCCACCTGCTTTTGGGGTTCATCAAGTTCCCTCTCCAGATCCTCCAGCACACTCACTGCCTCCTCGCCTGTCTCTGGATGGTGTGCCTGCACCCAAGCTTGCAGGTCCCTAGGAAGAATGCTCAGGAACTGTTCCAGCACCAGCAAGTCTAAAATCTGCTCCTTGGTATGGCATTCTGGCCTCAGCCACTGGCGACAAAGTTCCCAGAGCTGGGTCAGAGCTTCCCGGGGTCCAGGTGCATCATGATAGCAGAGCTTCCTGAAGTGCTGTCTGAAGAGTTCCCGCCTGTGCTTTTGTGACATGGCATCCTGTCCCAAGTAAAGGGCTTCTGCTTTTACTATCAAAAGTCCTTTCTGTTCCTCAGGCTCCAAGTCCGTGGCCATCTGGCAGTGTTCTTTCTGTTTTTCAGGCGATTAATCCTCTATCTGGGTTTGATTCAAGGAGAGTCTCTTAGAATCTTGTCTCAGAAAAAGTGTTACCATACAGAAATGACAAAAACAGCTATGGAAACGTGCACTAATGAAGGCAAACAAGCATTAGGAGCGGAGTAGAAAAAATACTCGTGGGCGACTGTAAAAAAGGACTGAGGAAAGACCATGGATTCAATCGGCTCTACTGTAATTAAGACCAAGTTATCTAGAGCTATAGTTCCACATTTGTAAAATTCTCATGTTCCTCATAAGGTTGATGTGCAGATTAAGTAAACATACGCAAAACCTGGCAACTAGTAAGCATCAAATAAGCGCTAAGTGTAAACGGTTCTGTTAAGTGACTTTAATTTCACCGCCCGAGAGGCATGGGCCCCTAGGATTCAGCGGTTGTGGGGCACGCGCGCCAACCCAGTAAGGTTAAATGGATGCCCTGGCAGAAAAACTGCAAACCACTATCCCCCTTTCACCCGGCTGTCTCCCGGAAGGTGGGCCCAAGTCCTCGCTTGTAGGTCGGTCGAAGGCTGGTGGAGGCGGACAATCCGCAGCGGTCAGGTGTATGAAGGGAGTGGCAGCTGACCAGGGATGCGGCGCGCACTGACGCACCCGCGGGGCGCTAGCTTTCTCCGGACTGCCGGCCAATCGGCGCGCGCGCCAGCCTGGCTCTTCCGGGCCGCTCTAGGCCCCCCGCCTCGGTGGTGGCGGCGGGCAACCGGCTTCACGGCCGGCGGGGCGGGATTCCGCTCCGGTGAACTTGGTTGATTGAGGCAACTGAAGCGCGTCTTTGCCCTTTTTAAAAGAACTTTTCTTCACCGCTAACAATTTTTTTGGTTTGTTAAATAAGCTCTACAAGGAATGGTTCTATATGGTTCTATATTTGAAAAGAACAAACGTCCCCGAACGTCTGGATTTGACAGCCAAAAGGAAGCATTCCCTAGTTGAATTTTCAGACTTAGAGTACCCTCAGTTCCCCGACCATGCTACACAAGTGGTAGCATTTCCGCATCTTGCTTTTTTCTTCCTATCAACTGATTTCCTAAATAATATATGAAGGGCTTCCACGATGTTGTTTCTTCCAAAACACTGCATCGTATTGTATGTGCCATAATTTAGTTGGTTGTTTCCAATCGTTTCTTTTCCAAAGGCTGCTGCAATAAATTACTTGTGAACATTTATCTTTCTTATGTGTGAGTGATGTCGTTGGAGCCAGTGGGTTTGGAGAGTGGGGTTCTTGGCTTCATTCTGGGAAAGCTTTCATGAGAGTTTCCAGTTCAGTGGCATGCCGGGAGTTCTCAGGCAAGTTTCTCTGCAAGCAAGAGATGTTAGTTATATTTAAAAGAACAGATTTATTAGGGAAAGGGACAGAAGAGTAAAGGACACTTGCATAGACACAAGCAGGCAGGAAGAGCTGGCCCGAAAGGGATAGGTTTACTGAGAGGCATGCATGGTTGTAGGCAGGCAGCCTTTGTGAGATTTAGAATTTAGATATAATATCTTGTCCTAACATGGGAAGTTAGGAAAATAATGCTAAAATACATAAACATGAGGCCTTGTGGTGAGCAAGGTAGCAGGTCTGTAAAGTGTCCTGGCCCAGGCGAACCATCAGTATTACTAGTGAGGGGACAATCGACCAGTAGATAGATCAGTTCAAAGAATTAGAGCAAGGCAGGGTAAGTGAGCTTTCAGTCTGCCACTTCTAGGGTCACCCAAGGCTTATCCATAGAAACATTAAACAGGTGCCTGTCTCACCTCTGGGCTTCTTCAGAGAAGGTCTCCTACACTGGGGGTCTTCGAAGTCAGAGGTGGTCGTTGGTCAAGCCTGTCCTCCCATCTCGGCCTGTGGTTTGGATTGGCCAACTCCCTCTCTGGATAGTGGGAAGTCCCTTTGCCAGTGTCCTGTGAGATGGCACTGAAGGCATGGCCCTGGGGACAGCTTCTTTAGATACTTGTGGACTTGCAGCTGAGGTGTCCTGGTTGCTGGCAGTGGAAGCAAACTGGCAGCCCAAGAGGTGGAGGTCCCAAATGCCCTGGAGTGCACGGGGCCTTGGGACAGTCTGAGGTGGCAGGGTACTGACAATGGCAACTACCATTTACTGGGCCCTCCTCCTGTATTTCTCGTTCTTTGTCTAGCTAGTCCCCTCTGTCAGAGGCCTTGAAGATCATGTTCAAGTGCTAAAAAAAGATTGTAGATCCTTGATTTAGTCTCTAGAGTCTGTGCCTGATGTCAGGGCAAGACTGGCTAATGAAGGAGACTGCTGAAATATTTATCCTTTTAGAGTCTCTGGGTATAGATTACTATACCTTCTTAGTCTGAAATGATGTAGGATTTTCGGGTTTTTGAGTACCTTTCCTCAGTCCTTTTCTAATTGGCTTAATGATTGTCTTTTGTATGCCTGGAAGGAGGCAGGTAGTTATGTAGTCTCTGTTTTTATGCCCAGTCATGGAGTTGTAAATTCCACTGGGGTCACAACAATATTAGCAATAGACCTGAAAGCTAAGTTTTGTTGCAATGAGGACAAAAAGTTATTTCAGTAAAAAAAAAAGACTTTAGCTATTTAACAACTTGTTATTAAACTTAGCACATTTTCTAGCAAATGATGAAAATTACACATTTAAGTTTTAGTTTTTATTAAACTGGAATTCTAAATTCCAGGTGTGTTAATGGAACAATTACACACACCGAGGTTTTTCAGGCTGGCGAGTATTACACAGATTGATAAAAGCAAGAAAAATCATAGAGATTTAATTCCAACTGTCATAGAATTAGTTCACAGCCCTTTTCAAAAACAATTACTCAAAGTGACAATTTTTAAGAGTAGATCTGTTTTTAAACAAGGCTCAGCGATGCTGATAGATCTTTTCTAAAAGTCCTTCTCAGACCTTCAACATTTTCTTTTGCTTTCATACTTTTTAAAAACCATTTTAAAGATAACCATCTTACTTTAAATTATTTTCAGGACCTTCAAAATATCTATTTTTGATACATTCTTTCCTAGTTAAACACACATCCTCACTTTACTCGCATTTGGCGTATTACATCCCAGTTTTCAATGTCTAGATTATGAACCATAATAGCTGTTATGCTATTATCCTTTTAGATTAGACAACTTACACAACTACATCTTTTAATGACATTAAATTTTAGTTTTCTTACTATAAGGAGAAAAAGTAAACCTGAAAGTTTAGTAATAACTTTAAATGCTTAACAAATTGTTATTACTAAACTTAGCAAAAGAGATTTTACAAGAGATTTAGTCACCATCTAAATGATGAAAAGAACAAACTCAAGATAACCAACAGCAGCTTCAGTTTCTCTTATAACTGGAATTTTAAGTTAATTGTACAGTTGTAACTATAACAATCCCATATACCGAGTTTTTCTTAGGCAAGCACTTCAAGCCATTTGCTGGGAGAAACTAACTAGTTTTTTCGGAAAGAGACCATATCAAGAGAAGTTCAGATAAAGACCTTACAAAGAAGTTTGTTAAAATAAAGGTTAATCCTTTTGAATAGCATGAGCTTTCCTTTTTTAAGTAACCACATTTAAACAGAGTAAAGTATTGTTACAGGGCAACCCTAATATAAAATGGGTTTTCCTTACTGGGTCCTTACCCGCGCGCTCAGAAGACTTTTATAATACTTCCCAAATTCAGGCACACGTGACAAAAGTTATTAAAGGGTTTTATTTTACAAAAGAAGGGAAATAAAGTAGAAATAACACCAAGGGACGAGAGGGATACAAATCTGTAAATATTTTACCAGATCTTCCGAGCTGGAATGCAATGGTGCGAGCTGGAATGCAATGGCGCGAGCTGGAATGCAATGGCGCGTTGAGAGCTGGCTCTGAGTCAAGTGAGATGGCTTTAAAGGAAGAGAGAGCCCAAAGCTCACCTCTCTGGTTTTATAGCCAGTCTGACTGCTTAACTTCACCCTCAGTGATCCACTCTTCAATAATTATTTTATTGGATTTGTGGTTCTGGAGCACTGGTGGTTTGGAGTGGGGGTTGGAGTCCATAAACCCATCTGTGTAATCCATTTAGGACAACCTTTCCCCCTAACAGTACTAGTACCCAATACTAAAACCTTAAGGCATGCATGCTTTAAGCCATTAAATTGAATTAGTTTTTATTTACCACAATTTCAGATTGAAATCTCAAAATTTAGGATTTTCTATAGGCGTCATTTATAATTAATCCTCTGGAGGCAAAAAGTAAGAACTGACAGAGATCTCTTGATTTTTCATTTAAAATTTTTGACCATGTGAGTGAACTAATTTTAGGAAATAATTATTTGTGAAGACACTGAGAAACCCGTTATTGATTAAAATTTTAGATAGCAACTTGTTAGATGAAACACACCTTAAATTTGCATTTTTAAAAGATTTTTATTTATGCATACAAGAGCTAGGGTACAGGCCAGAGTCGTAGGAGGTGAGAGGAGTCACCAGAGACAGAGTGGGGAGCAGAACAGGCAGATCGACTGAAATACACTGCAGTGGGGAGCAGCGGGCGAGGCATGAGAGGTCTGCACCCAGTCAGTGGCAGGGATCGAGCTCAATGCTGCAGTGGCTGTGGTCTGCTTCATAGTGTAGTGATAAACCCACTGTGCCACCAGGGAGGCCCCTAAATTTGCATTTTTAAGAGTGGCTCTTTGGTTTTACAGAAGTTGAAAACAGAGAATTTACTTGATACCCATTTAGCTGTTGGATACACTTTTTGATAAACCTCAACGTTTTTTAAGAGAGCGAGCGAGAGATCCTAGAGTGGAGAGTCCTCAGGAATGGAGGGGGAGCAGACCTCATCACGGATGAGTGACTGAAAGAGAATTTGTGTGACTGAGACTGCGGAGTGTCATGAGCGAGAAGGACTTGGAAAGTGTGACAGGATTTAAGAAGAGAGGGATGGGAGTGCAACGGAAAGAAAGCCTGGACATAAGGAATTTCAGTCCACTTATCATTGTGGTGACAAAAGATCAATAAGGACCCCATGGTTAAGATCTAGTGTGGCCAGATTGGTCAGGAGACAACCTAAAGGGGTGGAGGTGTTAGGTTTTGAATTAGTTGACCCCATTGTCTACCCTGAGTGACTGGTTTCTTGCATGGTGGCGTAGGTCTTAGGAGGCAGCATCCTACCAACCAGCCCCAGCCAGAAAACACAAATTATGTGGATGCTATCACATGGAGATCCATGGAGAGCGTGGTTTCCAAACCTCATCTATGGACCTTGGAATGAGAATGTGGGCAAGCAGATGAGGGGATGTCTCCTCACCCCATCTGGCGCCAATGGACACCAAGAGCCAAAACAGGCATCCCCAAGTTGGACTCTAGGCATGGAAAGTTGGTCCACACAGGCCTGTGCTTAGAATGGGAAAGGACAACCTTGGAAGAAAACCAGTCACCCTAGGGGAAGACGTTGATTAGATTGGGGGAGACTCACTGGTTGTAATTGGAGGCCAGTGGTGGATGGAAGATGTTCCTCAATGGGGTGGATGGACTGGTCTCAGGGGAAGGCGATCCCCAGGGAGGTCCCAGGGAGCACAGCCTTCCTGGGTTTTGGCATGGTTGGACGAGAGAGGAAGAGAGAAAGAGAGAGGGAAAGAGAGAGAGAGAGAGAGAGAGAGAGAGAGAGAAAATATCCAGATCATATTTCTGACCAGTAGGAACTTTTATTGCGTTCTGGGGCAAGGTTCTCTGATCCCCAGAGTGGGGGTTGGGGAAGTCGCGTCCAACATACAGGCTAGGGGTTTTTTATATGTCCTTCTCTGCCAGGTCTGAGTGGAAAAATACAGGCAAGACACATCTCGCCCTGCTAGAGCACTAGCTGTCTCCAGCTTATCTTGTAATTGCTGGCTTCTTGGAACCACCGCCCTGGGAGCCTGGGTGGCCTTTCAGCCTTGAGGAAAGCTGCCGCCACTGAGAGAGGTCAGTGAAGGGAAGCCCCAGCATGGTATAGGTCACAGGCAGGCAGGAGGCTGCTGCCTGCAGAGGAGAGAGTTGGTGAAAGGAAGCACCTGCATAGTCACAGGCAGGCAGGAGGACAGCTGCCCATATTAGTGCAGAGACTGCCCTGATACAGTCTTCTCTGGGAGGGCTCACTCCTTCACAGAGTGGCTTGCTTGTTGACTTTGAATAAACGATATAGAATTTCAAAAGGATAGGAGTTTCTATAATGGGCTCAATCTCAGTACCTTTACCTTCAGATCTGTCCTCCAGACACCCTCTACATCAGTCTGATACCTGCTTGGATCTTTTGTGATATAGGCATTGGCACCTAAGGATCTTGTTTTCTATAGCTGGATAGATGGCTGTGCTAATTCCTTCAACCCCCACCTCCCTACATGCGTTCTTAAGGTGCCTCCTTTCTATTTATTCTTTTATCCTCCATCATGAGGATATAACTGTAGTATATATTCCTAGAGACAGAATTAGTAGAGCACAGACTTTGTACTATTGTTAATGCCAAATTAACCAGTAATAGAACCCATGGACTGATTTTGCTTGTTTTTCAACACAGTTATATCTTGATCTTTGCCAATCTGATGGGTAAGAAATGCTTAGTTTTTTCCTTCCATCTCTCCCCTTCTCACACAAAAGTGAATGTTTACTTACTTAGCCAGGCATAGTAGAAGCTGAAATTATAGTTTAAAGCAAAAACAATGCATTTGCCTTCGTGGAATTTGCGTGTGTGTGTGTTCGAAAGACAGGCAATAAACAAGAAAAGTGGTATATTAGATAGTGGAAGTTAGTATTGTGTAGGAAATAAAGGACATACAGAGTTTGGAGTGAGAATGAAGTAAATGCCGTTTTAAATAGGGTGGTCACAAAAGACCTCACTGGCAAGTTGACATTTGAGCAAAGACTGAGGAAGATGAGTGAGCGGATTGGGTCGAGGCCCTGAAAATGAAGAGAAGATATTTCAGGTAGAGTAATAGCAAATGCAAAGGCCTAAAGTGGAGTGTGTTTAAAATACCCTAGCAATGGGAAGGCTGTGTGTCTGGTGCTAAAGGGTATTGAGAGTAGAAAGAAGAGAGGTCTGAGGAGAAGAGTAATATGATCAGACTTAGGTACTGAAAACACTCTGACTGCTGTGCTAAAAATAAACTTGTAAGTGAAGAGGGTTGGAGAAGGGCAGAAGCAGGAAGACAGGTAGGGAAACCATTGCTATGTCAGAGTAGGGAGGTCTATTCAAACATGGTATCAAACCATAGACACTAAAAAGCCATAAAAGAAAAGTGGGACTGGTGATGTAAAAATTTAGAATTTTTGATTAATAATAGAATGAAAACAAACATAGAAACTTAGTAAAATATGCCACACATCTAAAAGACACTGGGGGCCTATTGTTGGTGGCACAGAGGCAGGTTGAGTGCAGCACTGTGGAGTGTCTGCGGCTCAGCAGCATGAGTTCGATCCCTGGCCAGGGAGGGGAACCCACATGGTACAGCAGACCTCTCCTGCATCACCCGCTGCTCCCCTCAGCAGTGTATTTCAGTTAATCTGCCTGTTCTGCTCCCCACTCTGTCGCTGGTGAATCCTCTCACCCCTCATACCTCTGGCTTGTACCCCAGTTCTTGTATGCATAAATAAATAAATCTTTTAAAAAATAAATAAAACAAAATACACAGGGCTGATTTTCTTAATGTGCTAAAACCTCTTTAAAAATAAGATAAATATGAACAAGCCAACAGAAAAATTGATAACATATTTAAATAAAAATGGCAATAGACAATAAGGAATATGAAAAAGTGCTCAGGTTGATAAAGAATTTAAAATGAGATTTTTAAAAAGTTTCAGGTTACCAAATTCTGTAATAGTAAAAATTGTAAAGTGTAAAAATACAGACACTGTTGATTTTGGAAAGCAAGATACATTAAAATTATTATGTCCATACCCCTTATTTCAGCAACTTAAATTCTTAATAGCTATTCATAGAAATATACAGATATTTAAATACATATTTAAAGAAGCAATTTATTTAAATTTGTAAACTTAAATGTTCAACATTAGTGAACTTAAATTTCTATCTGTCCAATCATTTTAAAAACTAAAAGGTAATAGATGCCAAAGGCTTACCAAGTAAAAGTAAGTTACAAAATAGCATTACAAAATTGTTTTTGTAAAATAATTATCTTAACTGTGTTCTCAATGATTATCACATGGGGTAAAGTTAGAGAAATTTCATTTTATACATTATTTTTTTCATAAATTTTTAATTTTGACAATAATTTGCTGTTTGTATAAATAGGAAAAGATAAATGTCTTAAAATCCCATCTACTTTTCACAACCTACAATTTTCCTCTTTGGGGGTTTGCATCAAGTACCGTCTTTTCCTCTGAAATTCTTTGCCTGACAGATCATCCTGTAAAAGGGTATAACTGACTTAAGATGAGAATCAGATCCAATTTCACTGTGTAGAAAGGTACCCATAAGTGATCATAAACCTGAGTGGGACATCTAGGTGATGTAAAGATCAAGAACTTCCAAGTGAGCATTAGAAAAGTTCTTTTTGGGGATAAGAATTTGGAAAGATAATACATCCTGCCCCTTCCATTAGAGGTACATAATGAAAGTACACAGCCAAGCTGCTCACAGCCAACTGAGCAAATTAAACGTTCAGACGATGCTTAACTATTTCCTACTTCCTTTTAGTGCAAAGTGCACTACCAGCATGTTTCTCCATATCTAATATCTTAATGTATTAAATTCTCTTACTAGATTTTCAAACACAAACCTTGCTATACATCCTGAACTTCCGAGGAGCCCTCAGTCCTCTTTAGTTATAGCTCTCGCTTCAGAGACTCATCAGCTTCAGAGAATCACCTCCCCAGAGCCGTGGAGCACCCGGCTGTGGAACCTTGAGTGTTGAACACCAGACAAATGGAGCTTCTAACTGCTGTCACGGGTCCTCTTAGAATCCTAGCTCTGCTCTAGGCTTAGGGATGTCCTTCCTCTACTTGGGTAGACTTTCTGACCTCCTTACTAAAGTGTAAGTGTTACAGGGCAGGGAGAGGGGCACCCCAGAACCCCTAAACACTTATGTTAACCAGTGCCATGGGGAAACCAAATTCCTTCATAGGGCAGACTAACCACGGATGGCTCAAGTCCTCATTTACGTTGGGTGCCAAATCTGTAACAGGGCAGGGAGAGGCGCACCCCAGAACCCCCAAACCTACTCTCTCTAAATGGGCTGTGCCATCCGCCACATCAAGACAAACATACAAGGCCTTTAATGGAAAGGAACTTTAATACAATTAGGGTACAATACAGAAGGGACAAAGAACATAGTTACTAAGTTAAGCATCCAAAGTTACCCATCTCCTTGAGGGTAAAAGTCCAGCCAAATAGGATTGGCCCAAAACAAGGCCCAAAAGCTGCCACAAGTCTAAGGGACCTTTCAGTAGAGACCCATAGAAAAGGATCAGAAAGTCAGACAAATCCGGGAGGAAAAGAGCAAAGTCAAAATCAAGATGAAAGCTGCCATTGTTAAGCTCCCCACGGGTCTCTCACCCACATCTGTTCCAACCAGTCCAAGACCAAAAAGCAAGCGCAGTTTCTTCACATGTCTTTCTGCTCCATGTGCCTCCTCCAGGTCTCCTTGCTACTCTCCATCCTGCTTCCTTCTTCCTCCCTTCCTTCTATCTTCCTATTTCCTCTCTCCACGCACTTATCCCTGCTCAGCTCCACCCATTTAGGGCAGAACTGGGATTCTGGAACAGGGCCCACCCTGTTACATAAGTGAAAGTCTATGTGAAAGCAGGGTCCTCTCCCATCTCTAAATCTCCCCAAACTAGCAGAAACAATTGCAAGAAACACTGATGGGCCAATAAAAAATAACAGCACTTGAAAGCACTCACTTGCTTTTATTGATGAAACTATTGCTACCAGAAAACCCCTCACAGAAAATCACATTTAGGAAGGCAGCAGATAAATTGAATTAAAGTGAAGCTGTTTGGGTGGTGAGGGACACAGAGCCCTTAAATCCCTCTAAGAAACCCCTAGGATGAACAGAAATGGCACAGTATGAAGAAGTGGGGTGGTACAAGATAATAGGAAGCTTGTGGCAGGGGAGACAATGTCCAGTTAGAGAGTAACGACAATCAGCTCCAGTCCGCTTATCATGTGGGACTGTGGTGGCTCTTGTTGCCACATCATGCATTTTTGTAAGAATCTGGAAATTCAGGTTTAATGGGAAACCTTCAGATTCTTAAATTGTTGCAATAGTTTTATATTACAAACAAAACAAAACAAAAATCCCACATCAAAACAAATATCATATGCAGGCCAAATATAGCCCGTTTGATCTGTGTGTCATCTCTGGTTTACAATGTGAACAGTGACTGAGAATTCGCGTGATAAATCTTGCTCCACTCCTACTGAACTGTCCAGCCCACGCATACCATAATTTATTCCAGTATTACAAAATGTTTTTTGCATTTCACAATGTTTTCAGTATAGCTGATTGATAGACTAATGTATTTTTATCACATTAACCAAAACTTGAAGTCCTTTCCCATGTATGGCAGATGGTAACTAAATTCACATTCTAGACAAGATTATTACTCCAACTGCAAAGAAACTAGAGGAGAAAAGGGGAAGAGGCACAATAACAATGTCTAAAACCTCCATGTCTGTAGGGTATTTAGATTTATAGAGCCACTTACTTCTGAGAAAAAATGTTTGAGAATGTGAAATGAGCCCTTTCAGAGTCCCAGTTCATTAGACGAGGTGCCTAGTAGCTGGAAATCACACAGTTGTGTTGGCAAGAGGTTGGTGCTTGTCATTCCCAAATGACTGCTGTGGTAGTGATTGTACTAATCCCTGCATCTCTGTAATGGTAGCATCTTTTTCTAGTTGTGCTTTTCTGCTGTTCTACAAAATGAGCATCGATGAAAAATACTGCATCTTCTTGACGTCACCAGAGCTTCTCTACAATGTGGATTCGCTGATGTACAACGAGGTATGAGCTCTGCTGAAAAGTTTTTCTACACAAATCACATTTGTAGGGCTTCTCTCCAGTGTGGATTCTTCAGTGTCTGAGAAGACGTGAGCTGTAACTGAAAGTTTGCCCACACACATCACACTCATAGGGCCTCTCCACTGTGGATTTGCTGGTGTCCAGCAAGAGCTCAGCTATGACTGAAGGCCTTTCCACACTTGTCGCGTTCATTTATTTTTCCCCACTATGGATTATCTGGTGATGGAAGAGACCTGAGCTCTGGCTGAAGCTCTTCTCACACTGCTACACTGACATGTCTCTAGAATGGACTCTCTGATATCAGATGTGAATTCAGAGAGAAAGCTTTCCCACAGTTCTAACTCTGATATTTCTCTTCTGTGTGGGTTCTTTGGTGTCGAATAATGCCTGAACTGTAATGAAAAACCTTTCTTACACTCATTACATTAGCAAGGTTTTTCTCCAGTATGGGTCCTTTGATGCGGAACAAAGTGGGAACTATAGCAAAAGTCTTTTGTACACTCATCATACTGATATGGTTTTAACCCACTATACTCTCTGATGGTCAGTAAGTTTGGTCAATAAGTTGTAGGCTCTGAGCAGAAAGTTTTGATGGATAGGGTCTGTCTCCTAAGAGGATTCTTTTATGTCTAGCGAGGCTTGAGTGTTTGAGTAAATCTCGTCCCATTTTCATCACACGTTTTTTGTAGACGTTTCTCTGATTTCTTTATCTCCATCCTTCATGTAGATGAAGCTCTGGGCCTGCTGGGCTCCAGTGTGACTATGATCTGGCCCTCAGAGGAAAATGGTACATAAAAGTACTCGTTGGGACAACAAGACAAAACAAAACTGAACAGACAGCTACAAAACTGAGACATTCTGCAGGAAGGAGGGAAGGATGGGGATCAAGGCAGGGACGGGAAGAGCACAAGGGACTACGGTGAGGGTGCACACGTGAATTGGTGGTGGAAATTCTATGGGGACTACACCAAGTAAGGAAAGCAAACATTATAAGAAAAAGTAAATAAAAGGTTAAAAAAAAGTGCTCGTTGGGTGGATGACTCCTGCTTGATGCCAGAGGTTGGGGGCGGGCGGGTAGAGGCATGCAGCAGCTACATGCAGCTACATGCATAAATGCCCAAACATGCACATATGACTGACAACCGTGTCAGGTCTGGAATCTGACTACATTGGTGCCATCTGTGCTGGCACATGAAACGGAGCCCTAAAACCCGATTCCTAGGGTCAGATAAAAGTAACAATAGAAATACTAAGCAAGGGGGGCCTCCCTGGTGGCGCAGCGGGTTAAGCAATGCACTATGAAGCAGGCCGCAGCCACTGCAGCACAAGTTCGATCCCTGCTGCTGGCCAGGTGGGGGACCCACATGGTGTGGCAGACCTCTCCTGCCTCGCCCACTGCTGCCCTCAGCAGTGTGTTTCAGTCAGTCTGCCTGTTCTTCTCCCCACTCTGTCTCTGGTGAATCCTCTCACCTCCCGTGACTCTGGCCTGTACCTCAGCTCTTGTATGCATAAATAAATAAATCTTTAAAAAAAAAAAAAGAAATGCTAAGCAAGGAAGGAAAGAATGCAAAACAGATCAGAAAGAACTCAAATTGAGCGTAGAAATGAAAATTTCAACATGTTTTCTAGACACCAAGAAAGATATAAACAAAGTCATCAACTGGAACTCAATGAATTCAACCAGGATGCTATTATTTTCATCAAAAGGCCTGAAAAAAGTAGTAAAGATACCTAGAAGAGCTCAGTGATACATACCAGCCAAGACAAGTTAACATGGGATTATGAAATAAAACAAAAATGAATCAAGGATAGTGATTCACAAACTGAATAGAAATTTTAGAAATGGATAAACTGGAGACTCAGGAAAAGTGAACTGAAAGATAGTAAAAGAGGAAGCCACTAGAACATACCAGCCACTAAACACAAAATATATGGAAAAAAATGAATAGATTGAGAACAAGGGAGTTCCAAAAGAAAATAATGTTAGGACTAGAAAAGGAGCAGTATTTAAAGAACTAATAGCTGAGAATTTCTCAGAATTAAATAAAAATTAGGTTCTTAGAGCAAGTGTACATTTATGGCCCAAGCCAGGATGAACAAAATAAAACTATGAGATCACTTTCTTATGAAATTTAAGATCATAAAAGTTAAGAATAAATCTAAAATCTAAAGAGAAAAGATAGAATACTTAAATTTAAAAAGACATTTAGACCGGTAGTTGCCTTTTAGTAGCAGCAATAGAAGCATGAAAACCTAAATTGAGTATTGTTAAAATGCTGAGGGAAAAAATTGTCAATTAGAATTTTATTGCAGCTAACCCATGATTAAGAAGGAAAGCGAAATAAAGGAAATCATGCAAGGAAACATGAAGAGGAAAGGTGTGGGCATATAATGGTGCCTCTGAAATTGATATGTCATAAAATATAAGTAACCATTTACTATTAAGGAAAAAATAATCAAATTCACGTTCTAATAAGAATCTGGTTCCTATGCATGACCAATAGAATGTAAGGGAACTGGAAGTAAGGGATCTAGCTTCCTAATAATGGGAAGAAAAGAAAACATAGAACTAATGGAAATTAAAGATATAGATCAATGTTAGACTGTGCTGCTATTTGACCTCTTCCCAAGGACTCAAAGACACATGGTCTTTGTTGTTTTATTCAAGAAACCATGCACCTCACTGCAACTTAGATTTGAGGGTCTGTAACATTTACTTTTGTAGGAGCTACGTGATCAGATGACCCACACTATGTCTAATTTCTGCAGTGACTGTACCAAAGCATATGGTTTTTTGTATAGTTTATTCTAAAATAATTATTGATTTTACCTGCCATTTGTAGATGATACCTAGCATAACTCTGGGTGTCCTGAGGAAGGTGACAGTTGAGTCTTAACAAGTAGCTGCGAGTTGGTTTGGCAGAAGAAAGAAGTTGTGGTTACAGGTAGTAGCTTGTGAGTTCAGTGAGGTGATGATGTGTCTGCATGTGGAGCGCAGGGTGGGGTGGCTGGGAGAATGTTGAGCATATTAACAAAATCCAAAAGGATCATGGTTAAATGATCATAGGTTGAATGACTAGAAATCCTAATGTGACCAGAGAGTAGTGGGACGGAGAGCTACAAGAGGGGTGTGGGGAACAGCCTTCCTGATGCTCTGTCTATGAATTGCTGTCTGTTCTTTTACCAGCCAGTTCAAATCCAATCCCAGGCACTCCGCCATCACCAGGCCTGCAGAGACAGCTTTCTCAGAACCATGCTCTGATTGGGACAATCGTTCATTGTCCCAAATCAACAGCTATCTTTTTATGGTTATTCAACTCCTTTGGAACAGGGATCTTCAAGAACCCAGAGCCGGGCTTTCCATGTGGTGATAGTTAAAGATTTACCTCCTCCTGGACAGGACCCACAAGCCGTCATGTCCTGGCCTTGACTGCCTTCTCTCTGTACTCTGTTGTGTCCCTATGCTAGGGTTACTTTGAAACCTTCCAGTTTCTTCCCCACTTGTTTTAACATGTGCCCTTTGGCCTGCAGCAGTAGGCTCTCCCCTTGCTATTCACTTAGCTGATTTCTCCTCCACTTCTAGGATTCAGATCCCATGTTACTTCCTCAGCAAGCCTTCTCTAACTACCCTGTTCCCCATACATAATCTGTCATAGTACATTTGTGCATTACTTGATTAATGCCTGTGTCACTGGTAACACCTCTGTAAGCTCCATGAAAGCAGGATCATGCCTTTGTCCACTATAGCTAGTGTCTTGCACACTACCTGACACATAAGTTCTCAAAACATATTTGTTGAATGATGAATGACTCTAGAGTGTCCAGGGAAGCTGCGTGACCTGTGTCAACATGAACCACAATCCTGTTGGTGCTGAGTGTCCTGAGATTCACCCTTAAGCTGGATCTCCATGGTTGAGGATGGAGATAGGTCCCTCCTCAGCTGGATCTAGAGGCCCTGGTGTCTCAGGAAGCCCTTTCTGTGCACAGAACTGGGGTGAATCCTAAGGACAAGCAGGCTCATTTTGGCATCTGAAGGGCCCACAGCGAGCACACAAAGGGTCAGCCTGGATGCTTACTCCCAACCCGCCCACCCCTTGGGCATTGGGCCCTTTCATGTCTGCAGGCCTGGTTCATCCATCTCCCTTTCCAGGTCCTTCACTATGGCCACTGCCCTCTCCGTACCCTCTGGATGGTGCTCTTGCGGCCCTGTCTGCAGCTGCTCAGGCAGGATGGTCAGGAACTGTTCCAGCACCAGCAGCTCCACCATCTGCTCCTTGGTGTATATCTCAGGCCTTGACCACTCACCGCAGAACACCCAGAGCAGGATTGAGGCTTCCTGGGGCCCTGCAGTCTCCTTGTGGCAGAGCTGCTGGCAGTAAGTGCTGGTGGAGTGCTGATTGTTTGGGCTGCTCCCTCGGAGGCCAGATCCCTGGCCCCCGTCTGGACCTTCTTCGTTGTTTACTTCCAAGAACCAATTTGGCTCTTCAGGAGCCTGTGCAAGGAACTTAGCGGCCATTTCAGCTCAGTGGGCAGAGAGCATAACAAGAGTTGTCTTTTAGGGCACACTCCGAAGTTATAGACATCACAGTTAGAGAGAGGGAGAGAGACAGACAGGGATGGCTGATTAAATACTCAAACTGATTCACTAAGTCTGATGTTTCTCTGTTGGCGTGATTCAAATTTAAAGAAAATTCAAAATGTTTCTTAAAAAAAGGCAATTTAAACCTCTGTCCAAGAAACAGCTTTTTTGACAATACTAAGATCCTGAGGGTACTTTGTCCCCCAAACACCATGCTGTAGATAAGGGTAAGCTAAGCTTGCTCTTGTGGGCAATAATGGGCACTACCTGGACAGTCTTAGTATCTCCCAGAGAAAGAGCAACGTCAAGATATTGTTGAGATCTTGGGGGTTTAAGGCATCTCTTCCAAAGCAGGATAAGGACACAGTGAGGTGAAGTTGACTTGGAGTTTGAAAAATTCTGGATCCTCTGCATTGTAAAGTGGAGGAGTCTAATATTCACTCAATGGACTGAGAGTCAAGTTCTTGAAACATAATTATTTGTGACTTTTATCTTTCAGGGCAAGAGCTTTCTGGGATAAAGTCAGGTCATAAAGAGTGGAATGGTAGTGTCACACTGGTGATGACAGCTGGATAGTAGAGTCATACTAACGTGTCACGCTAACGTTGACAATAGGCTGTTGTGGGTAGACAGCTTGTTTTCTATGTATAGTACACTTTTGCAGGGCCTATTCACTTAAGAAAGTCTGGACCAGATCATTGGCATGGTGGGCAGTGGGGAGTGGTGTGGGCAGTGAATTCCACAGATGACCTGGCCTTGAATCCTATAAAGTTCTTATGTATGGCAGTTTAACTTTTTTGAACTTGTATTTCCCCCTGCTGTAAAAATACAGTTTTTTAAAATAATGTTTTACTTCAAAAAAGTTTTTAACTGATAGAAAATTTCAAAAAGTGGTAGATTCCTTTACCCAGTTTTTTTTTTTTAAAGATTTATTTATTTATGCATACAAGCACTGGGGTATAGGCCAGAGTTGTGGAGGGTGAGAGAATCCACCAGACAGAGTGGGGAACAGAACAGGTAGATCAACTGAAAAACACTGCTGAGGGGAGCAGCGGCGAGGCAGGAGAGGTCTGCCTGGGCTGTGTGGGTCACCTCCCCAGCTGGCAGCAGGGATTGAACTTGTGCTGTAGTGGCTGTGGTTTGCTTCATAGTGCATTGCTTAACCCACTGTGCCACCAGGGAGGGCCCTTTACCCAGTTTTTAATGTTAACATCTCACATAACCACCGCTTAATTAAAAAACAAAACAAAACAGGAAACCAGTGTTCCAAAGCTCTATACCACATATTATGTTGTCTTGCTAATCACGTCCGAAGCTGACCCCCAGTGAGACCACAGTGAAGGGCTGCACGACCAGCTGTGACCTGGTCACCTGGGCGCTGGCCACGCTCCTGTGTGCTTCCTGGATTTCTGGGCACAGAATTTAGGACCATGTTGTTACTCAAACACACCATCACTTCCCCTGCCCTAATGACTAATTTACTGATCTGATAATGGGTTTGTTGAAAGATTGTGGAAGGAATCATTCAAGAGAAAGGCCACGGGGGGCAAGTTTGCCATGCTGCCTCACACTGGTTTAGATGTTGCTGAGAATGAGACAACATACCTTTCCATTTACCTTGGGACATAAATCCAGCTGGATGATGAAGATGCATCTTCAAATGAGTAACCTCAGGAGCCCCAGACTCCGGAAGACTTGGCTTCGTGGGAAGCCACGAAGACCTGACAGACCACAAAAGGCTTGGCAGTCGCGTTGGGGAAAAGGGTCAGCGCCGGCAGCACCGCCCTGGCTGGGAAGTGAGTGCCACCCACCTCGCCCCAGTACCCGCCCAGCTGCCAGGGTGAGCGAGTTGCGGGGCACCCTCCCCGCCTGGGCTGTGCTTAAGTAGGTGTGCGCCCGGTCACCCTGCGGCACACGGAGCTCAAAGCCAGGTCTTAAAAAGAGGTCTGGCTCCACAGCTTGGAGACTCTCTGCCCTCCCCGTTGGGGGCCCTTCCCAGACCCATTTCCTGGAGAGTGGCCTTTGCTCCCAGTCAGCCAGCCAGCCAGCCAGCTGCCTGCCCCGGCCGCCACCACCACCCATCCTCCCAGCTGACCTCTGCCAACCTGAGTCTGTCCATCTGGCAGACACATCGCTGCATCGAATGTGCCCTGAGTTTTCCCATCTTTAAGGTCTCACAGTCTTGGTCATAAATAACCACAGGAGGGGAAGGAATAGTGGGAGAAAAAGAATTTTTCTGGCTGCTAAGTTCTTGTCTGAGATACCCACCATAACAAGGCAGATAAACAAGAACCCCCACCAACCACCCCAACTCTAATCACCTTTATATGGGTGGGAGAGACTTGGGAAGACTGAGTCACTCAGGGAAATGGCTGAAACCCTCTTAACATCTTGGGCTAAAGACAAGGTGTTGGGGAGGGAAAGGCCAGTTCTAGGCGCTTAGAGAAAGATTTGTAGAGGAGATGGTGTTACAGATTTAAAGTATTACCTACTGGAAGGAGTTTCTACAGATGTGGTATCTTCCATTTTCTGCGACTAAGGGAGACACCCTTACAAATGGAAATCACCTTTATAGATGTAAAAGGATAACTTCTGACAAAAGGATAACTTCTACTTGGTTTCTCGGAGGTTTTCCCTTGTCAGTTCTTAAAAATAACCAACTTAGGGAAAAAGGCATGTTTTGGGGGAAAGTTTTGCTCCTCTAGAAGGGAAAGGAGAATTAAGGAACAGGAATGTGAGCACGAGCTTTGTGCTATGTGTTCTGTTCACAACCTGGAGAGTCACAAAAAGTTAGGATACCTGCACAAGTCTGTACAACCCAGAAACAGAATGCACCCCATGTACTGTGGTGTAATACCGACCTGGCTGGGGAGCTCGGCAGTGAGGCCACACTGAGTGCCACATAGTCAGATAGCGCCAATTCAAGTTGAAATGATAATTTTCAGACTTGTATACACAGCAAGTCCTAGAATAAAGTCATTTTGATGAGATGTGGCAGTGTCCAGGGCAAGTTTAGTCAGGAGACAAAGATGGAGAAGGTTACACTTTGAAAGGACAGATTCGTTGGGAAAAGAAAAAATAAAGAGCCATCTGCATATTCACAGGCTGGCAGGAAAGCTGCTTCTAGCCAGTGCAGAAATTATACTCATAAAGTATTATATTTATGAGGGGGTTCATTCATTTCTGGAATTGTCTATTGTTAATATGTGTGTTAAGTTACTCCTAGGGTGTGAGTAGGTTGATTTTTAAGGACAGTGATTTTCCAGTAGCCCTCAATCTCCATATCCCCACCTATGGACTGCAGATACTGCATCTGATACTTGCTGTAACAATTGGGGCCTAAGGACTTTTCATTTCTGTAACTGGTTTAACAACTATGTTAATCCTTTTTACCCCCACCTCTAGTCTCTGGTCTTGTGGTACCTCCAGCCTAAATTTTCTACTCTTCACTTCCATCAGTTTTCTTGTAACTTTGATAAGATGAAAAGAAAAATAAAAAAATCCAGCCCTCTTGGAACTGTAAGCACATGATAGTAAATGTCCTGTTAACCAGGTCACCAGGTACATAAGCTTCTGGACCATAAATTAAACCTAGGTAAGAATCTTGTGTATATGACAAACTTTCACGTTTTCCTGAAGGTTAAGTTTTTCACAGACCTCCCTGGCTGACGGTAAGGACCAGAAGATGCCAGCACTAGTGATGGAGATAGATACTTTAGCACAGCGCCTGCAGAAACACAAACAAAACCAAATACCCTATGGACCTGATATAAACTGTGGAAAAAAAAAAAAAAAAGCAACATAAGGTTACCTAGACCTAGGACATTTCTAGATCAAGGTCACTGAAAAATTCTAAGACATTTTAAGTAAAGTCCCTTGGAAGATTTTGTACACGTCATCATAGATCGTTATAGTATTGAAACCTGGGAAGGTTCTGTTACAGGACAGAGAAGAGGGGCACCACAAAGCCCCTCACCTGCCCATTCCGAATAGGTTCTGCCACCCGTTGCATCAAGACAAAACAAACTCCAGTGTGTAAGACCTTTAATACAACTGTGTGCAACAAAGAAAAGACAAAGAATATAATTCCAAATCAAGCATCCAAAGTTACTCATCTCCTCGTGGATAACTGTCCAAACACAGTTGGCCCAAAGCAGGGCCACCGAGGCCTGAGAGCCTGCCCCAAATCTAAGGCACCTTCTGGTGGAGACCCATAGTAAATAGAAGAAGGGACAAGTCTGGAAGGAAAAGAGCAAAATAAAAATCAAGTCAAAAGCTGCCATTGTTAACTTCCCCATGGGTCTCACCCGTATCTGTTTCAACCAGTCCAAGACCAAGAAGCAAGTGCAGTGTCTTCACATGTCTCTGTTCCACATGCTTCTTCCAGGTCTCTTTCTTGTTTTTCTACAGTCTCCTCTCCAACTTCCTCTTCTCCCAGCTCAGCTCCACCCTTCCTTGGGTGGGCAGGTAACCTTCCCTTTTCCTGAGGACCGCCTTCTTACAAATAAGTTCTGTCACAAATCTGCCCAAATGAGCTCTTGGAAATTTGGCTTCCAAAGAATGGAGCCAGTTGCCACAGGCATCAATAAGGAACAACAGTATTCAGAGTAGTGTGACAGAAGTCAGAGATGGATTAGACAGCAAAGAACAGCTCCCATAGGGAGAGGTCTCAAGTGAGATACCCAAAGGGTGCTTCATATATTTTGTTCTTTATGAGCTTCAGGCTTCAGTTGGGGTCACCTGCTGGAAGAATCCTACTGGATACCTTTCTTACTGTTTGCCTCAATATCCGGGTTGTTTTCACATAAAACATATACTTTGGAATATTTAAGCTTTATATAGTTTTTCTCACACACTAGCGAAAATGTGCCTCATCAGAGCAAGGAGAGCAGGATTTACTTTCAGATTCTGAAAGCACTGGTAGAGTTTCACCTTGTTGCAGTTTCCTCTCTACTGTTCTCTAAGCTACCAGTTCACCCTAGACTCAAATTTTTGGGAAAGAGCAGCCAGCAGCAATGCAATAGTTTTAGGACCTTTACTTTTAGAACTCATTCTTGCAGTAGCTTCCACAAAGCCAGGGAAACCTATTTCTGTCAAAAGAGTGCCCCCAAACTCAGTCCCTATCCACTCATTCCAGGAAGGTGTCCCCAATCCACAGCCTGTGTTTGACCAGTAAAATTCTGGTCATACTACTGGTCTGTCTCTTCCAAATTCTATGGTTTAAATGCATTTAAATACCTTTTCTCACCTCAGACATAAACTCTTGCCTAATTAACTTCTACTCCACATAATCTCTGGACTCTGCCTTGGAAGCTCTTCTGGTTATGCTCTCCTGGGATGACCTCTGGACATAGATTAGAATGGCACCAGGACAGTGATTGGAAAGCCACCAACTAATGCCACTAACTTAGTTGTGATGTATCTTCATTTTTAAATGAACAGACTAAAAGCATTGTACTATAGTGCACTGATCAAGCCATTCTACTCCTGGTCATAGACTTTTGTGGAGCATCATTAACTATGGTTGATGATCAGTTTTTTTAAAATCTGAAACATCATCATCTTCCCATCCCATAATTATGGTTATTTCCCAAGAGTCCTTTTTCCTATCTACATGATCTTATTAGTCTCCCCCAAATTCTGGCTCTTTAAGTTTGTCCTCCACAGGCAATGGAAGAAGCACATTGAATTTCACAGAAACCACACAGACACACACAGATGATGACAACACACAAAACAGCAAGCCTGAGAATGAGAGAGAGAGATAAAAGAGACATTGGTCTTCCTGTCATTTATCCCACCTCTATTTTTTATTTAGTGTTTTTCACATTTTGCCGTTTCTTTAGCATTTGTGTATAAATTTTCATTCTTTACATTAGCAGATTTTCCCTCTTGTGAATTCTCTGATGTTGACTAAGGTGTGAGCTCTGACTAAAGGCTCTCCCACACTCACTGCATTCATAGGGTTTCTCTCCAGTGTGGATCCTCAGGTGTCGAATAAGGTGTGAGCTCACTCTGAAGGTTTTCCCACACTCCCTACATTCATAGGGTTTCTCTCTGGTGTGAATTCTCTTATGCAGAATAAGATGTGAATTCAAGCTGAACGCTCGCCCACATTCTTTGCATTTGAAGGGTCTTTCCCCAGTGTGAGTTCTCTGGTGTCTAACAAGATCTGAGCTCCCCCCAAAGCCTTTCCCACACTCATTACATTCATAGGGTCTCTCTCCAGTGTGGATTCTCTGATGCCTAATAAGCTTGGAACTGTGTCTGAAAGCTTTCCCACATTCATTACACTGATGGGTTTTCTCCCCACTGAAAATTGCTGTATGTTTAATAAGGTTTGGGCTCTTTGCAAATTGGTGAATTTTTTCTTCAGCACAAATTTTTTGATGCTTAATAAAATCTGAATTCCATTTGAAACCTTGGTCATAAGCACTGTGTTTATAAGATTTCTGGTGTATGAGTTCATTTGAATTCAGATTTAAGCTTCTTTCACATCCATCATGACTTATTTCGTATGTTAGTGTATTTTTGTGGGTGAGGATTTTACTAAAACCTCCATCCTGAGAAGATGATGGTCTCCATGACACTCTTGGTCCTTTTTCCCATTGGTTCTTTATCCTGCCTGTAGACTTACAGATATCTTGAGGCTCCGTGGACCCTTCTGACATGATTCTTCCTGATATAATTCTCTGTGATTCCATCTTTTCATTAATGTCCAGCTTTGATATGGATCCACTGTTTTCACTCTCATTATCTAAAAGAACAAGTGGTATGTTAGAAATATTCCAGGTAAGGAGCACAATTCTTTCTTTTCAGTTGGGTGATGACACACTGGGAAAAGGTCTCTACTTCTCCTTGGGTAGTGGATGACAGGACCACCTACAGCTGAACTAAGACCAGACTGAGGAGGGAGGTTCACTGTCTAACTCCTTTAGTGACATACACTCCACAGAATATTGTCCCTTACCACATTCCAGTAGGAGCTGGGGTTCTGAAGGACCATGCAGAGTCTTGGTGTCCATTGGCTGGAACTGGTCACTAAGTACTGGTCCAGGAGGCGCTACCTTTTTCCTAAATATTTCTTGTCCACGCCCATGGATAGGAACCTGAGAAAAACAAGTATATTTTGACTGAGAGAACCCTTGTTGGACTTAAACATTTTTAAATAGAGAATCTCTTACAGGAATATAAAATGGGGAAAGGAAGTTAACTCACACATCTATAAAAGGCAGTATAGTATCAAACAGATGGGAAAGGAGATCTAAATGTATAGCACCAAACTAAGAACTCTTGCAAGTGTCACTTCGATCTCTGGCCCTTTTCTCCCATTGTGGGACTCCATCCATTTTGGAGGTCTTTCACCTCCCTTTTAATACCTGTTGTACTGCTTCTTCAGTGCCTCTCTGCAAATCTTCCAGTATGGTCACCGCCTCCTCTCCACTCTCTGGGTAGTGCTCACGGACCCAGGTCTGCAGATTCCCTGGCAGGATGGTCAGGAACTGCTCTAGCACCAGCAGCTCCAGGATCTGTTCTTTGGTGTGGGTCTCTGGCCTCAGCCACTGGTGGCACAGCTCCCGGAGTCGGCTCAGTGCCTCATGGGGTCCAGAGGAATCCTGGTAGCAGAACTGCCTGAAAAGCTGCCGGCAGAGTTCCTGCCTAAAAGGATCACTTCTCTGTATGCAAATGTCCTGCCTCCAGACAAAATCTTCCTCTTCTATCTTCACTATCAAAAGTCCTTCATCCTCCTGAAAGTTCTGAACTGCAGCTTTCTTTGATTCTGTTGTCATCTTATATTATCACAAGACCTACTTCTTATTTGGTTTTAGGAGTTCCTGTGAGGGATTAAAAAAAAAATTACTCTCTAGGAAGAATAAAGGCCATATAATAGAAAGTCATTCTCCATCACATACAAAAATTTACTAGGCATTTACTATATATAAAAGTACTGAAATACAGCTTTATGGAATACAACTGCAACATGAGCTCTACCTCAAAGCATCTTAAAATTAAAAAATAAGAATTTAAATTACAATCATTAGACCTAAATACAAAGCAAAACAAAAATTTAACTTGCCACAGGCAATTTATATGTAAGTCATAAAGAAAATAAAGACCAAAAGTAAAATATGATAGAAGTGCTTCTATAAAGTTGAGATGAAAAAGAGCAAAGTCAGTTGCAATGGCTGGGGAAAGGTTAATTAAATAACTAACTTCTGAAGGAAATCAGACAAGTAGTATGTGGGAGAAGTAGGAAATTACAAGCAAGGAAACAGCTTGGATAGCTGATTAATGGTAAGAACAAAGAAATGGAAAAGCAAAAAGTCAACATGATAATATAAGGACATTATGGCAGCAAAGGCCCTATTGCAAAAAACCTCAAGTATCAAGTTCATGAATTCAGTACTTATGTTTTTTTTTTAGGCACCGGGGAGCCAATAAAATTTTTTGATCACAAAGACCTGCCTGTGGGGTTTAGTATGTTACTCATTTCTAGGGTGGACTGCAAGAGTGAGGGTAATACAGGCTTGGCATGTTGTACTTATCTATTCAGAATTTGGAAGTAGAATTACTTATAAATCTCTAATAAGATAGGACAACTTTCCTTGAGAGCAATTTCAGTTAGTATAAAAAACTCCTCCAAAAGTCTCAGATGGGGTTTTCCTTTTGTTCCAACAGTTGCTTCTCTATCTTCCTAGTTTCATGGCTTTGTATATGTCTTGGACCTTGATGACTATCATATCATTCTCCCAATAAAGCAAAATTAATAAACCAGCATCATGACTTGCTTATCAGTTTCCTGTGGGTCTTGTTATTAGGTATCAGTTCCTCAAGTCTTATTGCCATATGGGAATGTCAGTTTAGTTTCAGAACTGAAAACTTAACAGGAAATTACTGGTGTCCTAGAGTACCAGAGCAAAATGCAAATATCAGCCTTACAATTCCTCCTACTAAACATTTTACCATGGTGACTACTGAGTATTGCACTGACAGGTACTTTATAAGAATTTTAACACAAAGCACTGAGCTAGAAGCCACATGGCAGTGATATCCAGGAAAGCCTGACTTCACTGTCTAATCAAGTGGAAACTTCATCAGAAACAGATTCCTGGGCCCTGCCCCTGTGGATGGTGGCTTGGTTGGTAAGGGTATGCCTGGAAATCTGTATTCTTATGTATAGATGTAATATAGTTTAAAAAAATTCAATTTGCAAGGAGCTTGCAAAATAATGGGAAAGAAATGAGAGAAAATACACAGGGAAAACACTTAAATAACAAAACATATTTCACATGTAAACATACACTGAAAATGCTTGGTAAATGTTGAAAGCTGAGGCACTAAAGAAGTTGTATGGTAGAGGCACTAACCACCCTAACTGCCCTGAGGTATGGAGAGAATGTGTGCAAATGGCAACAAATATTTCCTAAAGGTGTCAGGGTTTAAAGTGGATTATAAGGGATGAGAAAAATTCAGAAAGGCAAAAGGGAAGGGACAGAAGAATTAAGTGGGGATTAACAGCAGAATGGGTGGGAATTCCCTGGGGGCTACAACTGAAGTTAAATATATTTAAATAAATAATAATAAAACCCCAGTAGAATGACAGTGAGACCAGCCTGCAAAATGTAGTAATTGGAGTGACTAAGAATTCCACTACTTCTGATAAGAAATTGATCAACCTTATGGAGTTCCTACAATTCCTACATCTGTGAATATAGCACACATCTCTGGCATTATTTTAATTGCTTGGCTATTTTTCTTCATTAATAAACTGGTGCTCTATGAGGTTAAGGAGCATGAATTATCAATACTCTTCAATTCTCACATTTGTTTATTGATTAAAAGGAAATTAAGAGAGTTTGAGATACTTTTTGTTTTGGATTTAAAATGATATTGAGACATTCACTTAGAAAAAAAATTCCAACAGATTAAAATATTTAAATGGAAAAGAGCTAGTGTGGAAATACAGATTTAGTCAAGATCCATGGAAAGGACAGTTTAAGATAAATTTGGAGATTCTTCAAGAGAATGAAATTGTAACAGGGTGGTCCCAGGAAAAAGGGAAGTTCCAAAATCCTGGTTCCGCCCTAAATGGGTGGAGCTAAGGAGGAAAAGAAGATTTTCTGCAAAGAGAGAAGGAAGAAAGGAAGATGGAGAACAGCAAAGAGAGCCCTATAACAAAATGACGATCAGTCTCAGACTGTACCTTGTAAAACAGTTTACGCACAAGTAAGAACAAAATCTAGTAATGATAGAGGAGAAAAGTAGGGGACTAGAGTGATAGTTTAATCAATCATTGAGTATCTTTCATGGTTTACTGTGACATTCTATTGGTAAAATGGTCTAATTTTACTTTTTGTTGTTTTCTAGATGTGCTAAGTGCTTACTGGACAGCGTCCTAATATGTTATGGACATTGTCATTATTAGCATAAGAAGACAGAAAGTAGGCCTACTTAAAGTTTACTGATGATGTTAAAAAGCAGATGCTAAAACTGTGTTATCTCTGATAGCAGAAAATCCTGTCTCCAGGTGTTTTTATCCATTTAAAACAACAGTCCACAACTTGAGATAGAACGACCTAGTCCTTACGGATTTGTTATACCCCACTCATGCTGGCTTTAAAATGCTTTACTAACTTCAGGCAAGTAAACATTTATTGATCATCTTAAAGTTGTCTGTGTTGGGGGACAACAAAACGCAGACTTGTAAACAAATGCTATTGTTAGGGGGAAAAGTAGTCCTAAATGGATTATAAGTGTGTGAACTCCAACCCCCACTCCAAACCATCAGTGTTCCAGAACCACAAATCCAATAAAATAATTATCAAAGAGTGGATTTCTGGGACCTAAGGGTAGAGTTAAGCAGCCAGGCTGGCTATAAAACCAGAGGTAAGCTTGGGGTCTTTCTTCTTACTGAGGAGCCATCTCATTCGACTCGAAGCCAGCTCTCAACGCGCCATTGCTTAAATCTAGTAAAGTATTTGTGGATTTGTATCCCTTTCTTTTTCCTTTGGTGTTATTACTATTTTATTCCCCTTTCTTTCATAAAATAAAACATGCTAATAACTTTTACCACGTGTACCTGAAGTTAAAACTTTAAAAGTCTTCTAAGCGCGCAGGTGAAAAACCCAGTGTGGGAAACCCATTTTATATTAGGGTTGCCCTGTAACACTATGAAGACAGAGAAAAGAGTTACTGTGTTGGGGAAAGGTGTCGTAGAGGTCGGTTGAGAAGAGTGGGGGAAGTTTTCTTGGCGGAAGGGAGGGGATTAAGGGAAATCCAGCAGAGGCCACAGAACATTTTGGGGGTTCAAAGTGCGTGTTGAGGAAGACTCCCACAGCAGTTTGTGTTTCTCACATGGAGTTACTTTACACAATCTTACAGCCCCTGCTTTGCTGTTTCCCGTTCTAGAACGAGGGCAGGGGCTTACTACAATCCTGGTATTCAGGTATTAGGAAATACTGATTATATGCCTAAATCTCATGGAGAAGGGTGCACCCCCACATTTCCTACAAAAAGGCAGTTACTCCTCCCTGGAGAAACAGGAGTCACGGGGGGACCTCGGGCCACTCTTTTTTGACAAAAAGCAGCCAATCGGCGACAGAGCCCACCCTTACCATCTCGGCCGACCACGTCAGGCCACTCCTCTCACCAGTGACCCAGGAATCTGGCATAGCCGGACTACGCGCGGTCCCCCCGAGCCACGCCCTCTCGGCCCTCAACGATGACGTCACGCGCGGCGGGGGTAACTATGGAAACCCCATCGCCTCGCGAAAAAGGCTGGCGCGAAAGCCCTCCCAAAGACTAACCTAGTGCCGCCTTTCCTCGGGAATCCTCCGAGGTTCCGGCTCCAGGTCGCCACAGGGCTGCTGCAATCCTGAAGAGAACTTGGTCGGAACTAGGTACCTGGAAGGGACTAAGAGCTGGACACCTGGTTCCCCAAACCCGGACTCACCTCTCCCACAGGCTGGTTCCGATCGGACACTTCCGGTGGAAGGACGGCGCGGCTCCACTTCTCGAGGCTTCCTTCTGTAGAGACTTTAGAGTCTGCGCAGAAGAAGACGGACGGGCTTTGGACTGCAATTCCCAGAAGCCCCCGGGTCTACTCAGGCGCTTAGACTCCATTTCCCAAGCGTCTTTGCTACGGTGCTGAAGTTCTCCGGGCGTGCGGGAGGTGGCGCCTTTCCTCACGGTTGTGGTAGTCGTCTCCTCTTCTGCGCCCTTGCGGCCTCGTACTTGACTTGTGGCTGAGGCTGTGAAATCGAAAACAACGCAACAGGGGCTCAGTTTCAAAGCCTTCATGGATTCCAGTAAGCGTTTTTTTCTGAAACCTTGATTCTTCACCCAACCCGGGTGAGACGCAGTCACACAAAACGGGTTTAATCATCACCCTGGGCTCTAGATGACCACACGAATGACCCTCCAGTGTTAACGTTCTTGCCCATTACCCTCGTTCCCCTTCTGTCATGGTCAGGCTCCCCACGTGTCTCCTCGCGCGTCTCTTCCCAGTGCTGATGCCAGTGAGCGAGGTTACCTTGTAGCTTGTCGCAGCCCCTCACCCTGGTAATTACCGCGCGTTCTTGTCACGTGAAGACATAGAAAGGAAGTCACAGACTTTTTAGCTAAGCAGAGAGACACAAACTTTGTCTTGAAAAGAAAGGCTTATTTAGGAAAAAAGGAGATAGAGAATAAAGACTCCCAAGTAAAGGGAACCTGGGAAGGGCAGAGAGATCCGCGATGGTGCCTTGCTTTGGGATTTATAGTTCTTTTCCCTCATTATCCTAAGATTCCATTAGTCAGGTAGTGATTGGCTGTTTTTAGTGGTCTCGCTCACTCTACTACATTACATCCCTTATCTCTTTGAAATGTCCCGTTTACCCTAGTCGGGGCATTGGCTATTTTTCCCTGGAGCTTTGTCCCATCTCTGGAATTTATCTCTTTTGTTATTCTCTAAATCTTCCGGGGCCCCACCTGTCCTCACCCTAAACTGTCTAACTATTCTAACTTGCCCTTGCCTGACCTAGGCCTCACTACCAGGGTGGAACTGGAGTAAGAACTCTTCTTCCCCACCAGAGTCCACCTGCCTGCCTTGTTCTATCGCTCCACCTGGCTTCTTAGCTTTGCCCATCATTAAGTGGGCTGGGAAACTGGTGCCTCCTCTCCTTTTATGGACCTGTCTCTATAACATTTGTGTACAGAAAATCAGGAAAGCAATGGGAATCACTTGGGGACGGAGTTGGTGCACGCTTCAGTTTGTGCACAAGGATGGAGGTTGGTGCTTAGTGGTTTTTGTGACACAGTAGTCATAACCAAGGACAGAGGAACCTGTGTTTCATCGTCTGTGTAAATGCTTGCTGATTTCCTGAAGAACAGGTTAGTCCTTATCTCACAGCTGTGCATTCTTCAGTCACGAAAGAGAAGTAGGTTAATTTAATCTAGGTGATTGCTAGTGGTCTGAGGTCCAGTTGAGTTGTATAGATTAGACCAGTATGTGCTGGGCTCGGTTTCACATACCCTGGTTTCTGTTCGCCTGGAAGCCTGTGGTCACTTCCAGTACTGGTAAGTGTTTGTCATATGCTTTATGTATCAGGTGCTTATCAGTTAACTATCATAAAGACCTGATGAGGCAGGTCCTTTGTTGTGGTGCCAGCAAGGTACGGAGCAGGTTCTCCACGATCAGAGCATACAGGTCAAGGAGGAGTCCTGATGCCCCTGGTGGCTTTTTCAGGCTTTTATTACTCTTTACATTAGAGCTGAACAGGTACACGGCAGGCAGGGGTCTGTGATGGTGGGGACAGGAGGCTGGGAGGCCTCCTAGCTCCCGGCGGAACTCACTCATTGGGCTCTGCTTTCTCTGCTTCTACTTCTCTTTCTTCTCTCCTTTCTGCTGGCATCCCAGTGATGCCGCCCTTCTATGCCTCGTGTCTCAGCCCAAGTGCACCCACTTGCACATGTCCATACTCTACTTGAGCTGCCCACCATTAGACCTGCGTGCAGGACTGCAGGTGTCCATCATAGACACCAAGGGATGGCGGGAGGGCGGAAAAGCCTGACTGGAGCATGCAAGCCCTTTTAGCTTTCAAAGGTAGGCGTTTTGGGTGCTTGTCTCTCAAATACAGGTCTTAAAAGTTGTGGTACCAGATGTGGGATTCAAACCCTTCCCTCCTCAGGAGAAGACTGGGGGTGTTAGTTTCTTATGATGTGGGTCACTGACCTGGGAGTGAGATTTATGGTGAAAATGTATTCTAGCTTCTCCTATCCATGTTGACATATTTTTTTTTCATCATTTGCCCAATGTTTGAGGGTCACTCAGTTTTTCAGATTCTTTCAGAGGAGTTATTCTAGATGTAGCTGTGGATTCACTGGTTCAGGGGAGGAGGTGAGTTTAGGATTCTCCCAAGTCGTATTGAACTGGAACTCTAAATTTATGCATTAATTTAGACAGAACTGATCCCCTTTAGGTTGTACCTTTTTTTTAAAAAAAGATTTATTTATTTTGCATACAAGCACTGGGGTACAGGCCAGAGGTGTGGGGGTGTGTGTGAGAGGATTCACCACAGAGAGCAGGGAGCAGAACAGGCAGATCAACGGAAGTACACTGCTGAGGGGAGCAGCGGGCACAGCAGGAGAGGTCTGCTGTGCCATGTGGGTCACCTCCCTGGCTGGCAGCAGGGATCAAACTCGTGCTGCAGTGGCTGTGGTTTGCTTCATAATAGTGCGTTGCTTAACCCACTGTGCCACCAGGGAGGCCGTAGGTTGTACCTTTTATTCAAATCTTTAGTGGTCGTTTAAAACTTCATATTTTTCTTGGGAAATCTTAATATTGTTCCCATTTTATTCCTTTTTGTGTTGTGATTCATTAATTTCTGATTTTATCTCTATTTCTGGTAAAGTCCTTTAGCTCATTTTGTTGTCTTTTTCAGTTGGATCCTTAATTAGATTTGTTTATGATTATTTTTATGGCTTAAGAATTCTCCTTTGGATAAACTCATTCCATTCGCAGCAATATGGATGGAGCTGGAAGGGATTATGCTCAGTGAAATGAACCAGAAAGAAAAGAAAAATATCAAATGATTTCACTTATAGGAGGAAAGTAGAGGGGCCAAAGAAGGGCTCAGGGGGAAAAAAGTAACTGTAATAAAGTAAAAATCAAAATCATCAGGCAACTAGAGATCAGAGATATCCTCTAGGGGAGGGGAGGGTGAAGGTTCTAGACAGGGGTGGGAAGAGCACAGGGGATTATGGTGGTGCATTGGTGAATTGGTGGTGGGAATTTCATGGGGAAATCATACATTGTACAAATATGAGGGTTGATGTAGTACATATATATTTAAAAAAAGATTTAAAAAAGAAATTTCCTTTGCAAAATGACCCAAATGCCCAAAAATAGGTGACTGGGTCAACATGTAGTATATATACACAATGGAATACTTTTCAGCAATCAAAAAAGATAAACTAACGCTATTCACAGCATTATGGATGGAGCTAGAAGGGATTATGCTTGGTGAAATAAGTTAGAAGGAAAAAGAAAAATATCAGAAGGTTTCACTTATAGGAGGAATATAGGGGAACCAAATAAGGGAACAGGAAAAAAAATAACAATAAAAACAACAACAAAACAAAAATAAACAGACAACTATAAATCAGAGACATCCCGCAGGGGAGGGAGTGGGAGAAGTATCAAAACGAGGGCGGGAAGAACACAAGGGACTATGGTGATGGACACAGATGAGTTGATGGAAATTCTATGGGGACTATTCCTGAGAAAAGAAAGCAAATGTACAAAAATGAACAATGATGTAAAATATAAATAAATATTTAAAATTCAAAGAATTCTTCTTTGCACATTATAGTTTTTCCTTATATGTTTTGATGATCATAATTTTTTATATTATTAAGTATATTTCATCGTTGATTAAGAAGTAATTAAAAATATTCAAGTGGAGGACATTGTCTTTGAACATGTTGCTCATTTTAAAAAATTTTAATTATTTATTTTTCTTACAATGTTTGCTTTCTTTTCTTGGTGTAGTCCCCTTAGAATTTCCACCACCAATTCACCTGTGCAACGTCACCACAATCACTTGTGCTTCTCTTCTCTCTGCCATGATCTTAGTCTCTACCTCTTCCATCCGTAAAGTCTCTGATTTTTAGTTGTCTGTTTTTGTTTTGTTTAGTTGTGGTTTTGTTGTCATTGTTGATGTTATTATTTTTCTTGTTGCCCTATGAGTGAGACCATTGGTATTTTTCTTTTTCCTTCTGACTTACTTCACTGAGCATAATTCCTTCAAGCTCCATCCATGACTGTGTCTGTGAATGTCCCCAAATTTTCTTGATCCAGTCATTTATTTTTGGGCATTTGCGTTGATTCCAAGTCTTACCTATTATAAATAATGCTGCAGTAAACATAGGGGTGCATATATTCTTTTGAATTAATGTTTTTGTGTCCTTTGGGTAAATCCCTAGGAGTGGGATTGCTGGGTCATATGGTAATTCCATTTTTAGTAGACTTCGGAACCTCCATACTGCTTTCCATAGTGGTTGGAGTAGTTTGCATTTCAGGAGGGTTCCTTTTTCACCACATCCTTGCCAACATTTATAGTTGCTAGTTTTTTTAATATGTGTTATTCTTACTGGTGTAAGGTGGTATCTTATTGTGGTTTTAATTTGCATTTCCCTGATTATGAGGGATGTTGAACATTTCTTCATAAGACTGTGTCTTTTAAGTTCTGTCCATTTTTTGACTGAACTGATTGCCTTGTTTTTGTTGGGTTGTGTGAGTTCTTTGTAGATCTTTATGATCAGTCCCTTATCAGTTGTATGGACAGCAAAAATTTTCTCCCAATCAGTAGGGTATCTCTCTGTTTTGGGTAATGTCTCTTTTGCTGTACAGAAACTCTTTAATTTGATGTGGTCCCAGTTGTTATCTTCTCCTTTAACATCTTTAAAGATGTTACTGAGGTGTATGTCATGTAGTGTTTTCCCTATATTTTCTTCTATATATTTAATAGATTCAGGTCTTATGTCTAGGTCTTTGATCCAGTTTGAGTGCATGGTGTGATTTAGTAGTCTAGCTTCATTCTTTTGCATGTAGCAGTCCAGTTTTCCCAGCACCATTTATTGAACAGACTGTCTTTGTTCCATGGCATATTCTTTGTTCCTTTGTCAAATATTATTTGTCCATAGATTTGTGAGTTTATTTTTGGGTTTTCTATTCGATTCCATCAGTCTGTGTGCCTGTTTTTGTTCTAGTACCATGTAGTTTTAATTATTATGGCTTTGTAGTATAGTTTGAAGCCTGGAATTATGATACTCCATTCCCCTTCTTTTTAGTTAGGAAAGCTTTGGCTATTCGAGGTTTTTTGTGTCTCCATATGAATTTCATCAGTATTTGTTCTATCTCTTTGAAGAATATCATTGACATTTTTATTGGAATAGATTGCTTTTGGTAGGATAGCCATTTTGATAATGTTAAATATTCCAGTCCATGAGCAGGGGAAGTCTTCCCATTTTTTAGTGTCCTCTTCTATTCCTTTTATTTATTTTTTTTAAAAGATTTATTTATTTATGACAAGAGCTGGGGTACAGGTCAGCGTCATGGGAGGTGAGAGGATTCACCAGAGACAGAGTGGGGAGCAGAACAGGCAGACTGACCCGAAACATGCTGCCAAGGGCAGCAGCGGGTAAGGCGGGAGAGGTCTGCTGTGCCATGTGGGTCCCCTCCCCGGCTGGCAGCAGGGATTGAATTTGTGCTGCAGTGGCTGCGGTTTGCCCCATAGTGCGCCGCTTAACCCACTGCGCCACCAGGGAGGTGCTTCTATTCCTTTTAATACTGTTTTATAATTTTCTTTGTATAAGTCTTTTACCTCTTTTGTTAGGTTTATTCCCAGATATTTGATTGTTTTTATATAAGAAGGCTACTGATTTTTGTGTGTTGATTTTATATCCTGCTACTTTACTAAACTGCTTGATTACTTTGATTAGTTTTTTTGTGGCACTCTTAGGGTTCTCTATGTATAGTATCATATCGCCTGCAAATAATGATAGTTTTACTTCTTCTTTCCCTATTTGGATTCCTTATATGTCTTTTTCTTGTCTTATTTTACTGGCTAGGATTTCTAGTATTAAATTGAAAAACAGCGGTGAGAGAGGACATCCTTGTCTTGTTTCAGATCTTAAGGGGAAGGCCTTCAGCTTTTCACCATTGTGAATGATTAGCTATGGGCTTGTCATATATGGCTTTTATTATGAACATGTCATTCATTTTAAGTATTACTAAATTCTAAATGGAAAATGTTGTCTTTGACAGTTTCATCATGGATGATTTTACAAGTTGACTTCCAAGAGAAAACACATTCTAAGATACAGATATAGGGCTCCCTGGTATTGCAGGGGATTATGTGGCAGCATTATGAAGCTATCTGCAGCCACTGCAGCATGAGTTAACTCCCCAGGCAGGGAGGTGACCCACATGGCTTAGCAGCCCTCTCCTGTCTTGCCTGCTGCTTCCCCAGCAGTGAATTTCAGTCAGTCTGCCTGTTCTGTTCCCTACTCTGTCCCGGGTGAATCCTCTCACCCCTCACACCTCTGGACTGTACCCCAGCTCTTGTATGCATAAGTAAACAAATCTTTTAAAAAAAAAGATATATAGGTAGTGATCTTGAAGTTAATACTTGTCAGTGTTTGAAGGCAGCAATATTGGGTAGAAGAAGCTGGATTCTGTTTTTGGGATCGGTGTTTGGAGAGGGTTGAGAGATTAGGTCTTTATACCCTCCTCAAGAGACAAGTCATTGGATGCAATTTGCCTTTAGAGAGGAGTTATTACCTTGCCCAGGCTGTTATTTTCTGCTGAGGGCAGCTCCAGAAGAGGGCTAATAGCAAAGCTGTCAGGCTGACAGCACTTCCAGCAACAGGAGAATAAGTCCATCCGTCCTCAAAGGTGTTCAGTACAGGGAAACTTGGAGATAATCTCTTTGTTTGTCCTTAGGGGAAGGGTACATATTCTGTTACCCCAGTCACAGCCTCCCTGCACTTTGAATCAAGGATAGGTGATAAAAACAATTAGACGCTGGTGGTGGCAGTGGTAGAAATGTCCAGGTTTTGGTTCAGCAGTGGCAGCTGGCTAGTATAGTCATCCTGTGTCCATGGCACACAGCATGTGTGGCTCAAGCTGTAGCCCTGTGTCCAATGATGGTGAGTTTAGTCTGCTCATAGGATGGCTATGCATATGTTTTTGACTGTGGTTTGACTGTGAACCTGAGTCTGCTCTAACCCTTCCTGCAATTTTATTAATTACCCAATATTCTTTGATTAAGTTCTGGTTTTGCTTAATTAAGAATTGACTTATGATTCTTTGCAACTAGCATATTTACTTCATTTTTACTGTGGCTTCTTTCTTCCATCCAGTGTTAATATTTATTTATATTGACTAGTCCTTATTTTTTTTTTCCCAAACAGCCATAGATTATGTCTTTAATTATTTAACTAAACATCAAAACAAATTTAATTTCCCAAACACTTAAAAACTGATTATAAGCTTATTTAATGAAGTATGTCTAAGCATTTAACTGAAACAAGAATTCTGACATATCCAGATTCCCTAAAATTTTTAATACCTTAAAAGTACACAAAACTCTCAAAAAAATGTTATAACTATAAAGTAATCAGTCATTTTAGATTAAAATCAGTAATAAAAATGCAAATCAGTGTAACATGGTAGTAAATTCAAATTTGTATCTTATCTTGATTCATATTTTGGTTCTTAGTCTTTTCCTGAGTTGCATTCCTAACAACTCAGCTGTTTTACTATTTTTATCACTTCCTAGGTTTCAAAAATATCACAATATCCAAACTATCTAAGAGTAGCCAAGAATTTAGGATCTCATGTATAAATGGATTAATTCTTGATGAAGACCTATGTCATGGTTTCTAAGGAGATTTAAAACCTAGCTGATAATCTGCAAGTTAAGCTTCATTTAAATCCATGTCAAGTTGGTTTTGTTTTTA
>JAGFMF010012210.1:484704-495791 GCA_019455555.1 Galemys pyrenaicus
TGTGTCTGTTTTTGTTCCAGTACCATGCCGTTTTTATGATTGTGGCTTTGTAATAAAGTTTGAAGTCAGGAAGTGTGATCCCTCCACTTCCCTTTTTTTGACTAGTCCTTATATGCGCCAACATATTTTCCTGGTCTCCATTTCATCAGAGAAGAGTAAAAGCCACTAGAGTAATTTGTAGAAGTTTTTAAAAATAAATATATAATTGTGTATTTGTAGCAGGATGTCTCTGAAAATAACTGTCATTTTATCTTGACTTCTACCTGTTTATTATCAAATCACATGGAAATGATTGAACTTTTTTAAAACCAATTTTGCATGGTTTGACTTAAAATATGGGACATATGGCTTATGGAAAAATGTACTTTTCAGGGACCTGGGGAACACCGTAGACACAGGAAGCAACCTGTAGAATCAGATATAAGTTCCAAGTCACAGGTAACAAGGGTATATACTTTCCATTGTTAGTGTGATCTGCTTCTCATATAGGGAACGTGATGCAGCTTCCAGAGTAAATAGCAACTCCGATTAATAGCTTCCTAGGCAATTTTTTATAGTCCACCACGAAGATTTATACAGATATATACATTGATATAGATACAAATCCTGCTTTTTATGCAAGGGAGTAAGAGAGGTTATGAGAAATATGTACAATATAAAAATAAAACAGTATTAATATAGTAGTGTTAGAAATAATCCATTTTTGAGTCTCACCAATCTCTGATATGACTTCTCTGCTGAACTGATTAATTTATTCATCAATTAATTTATTCATATACTCCTGTGTAGTATGTTCCTTATTAGCTATATGTCTTCCTCACATATTTTGACAGTCTTATCATTCCTTTTTTGTTTGTGTTGAAAAACAGATAAGTGCAGTCTTTCCCCTGACCTTTTACTTACATTTTAAGCCATTAAGAATATTTCTTTCAGGCCTTCCTAGTAGCTCAGGGGTTAAGTCTCAGCGCTATCAAACTGTTGCCGGCTGCTGCAGCATGAGTTCCTACCAGGGAGCGGACCCACATGGCGCAGCAGACCTCTCCTGTCTCCCCGCTGCTCCCCTCAGCAGGGTATTTCAGTCCATCTGCCTGTTCTGCTCCCCACCCCGGCACTTCTGGCCTGCACCGCTGTTCTTATATGCATAAATGAATAAAACTTTCAAAAAACAATATTTTTTGTTCTTGACTTCACATAGCAGTTATGGTTTGAACCTTTCATTATATAGTAATTTTGTTCTCTGTTTCATGGATGACAATGATCTACTCCTATCCACTCTAGAAGGACAGTCCTGGGAAGTGCTTATTTTTTTTGCTCTCCCAATGGCATATTCCTCTCTTGTTATGAGGCATATGTTGACTTCATATTTATATTGTGATTTTTCAGGGACTTCATATATAAATATTTGTCGACATCATTAATATCTTAGGAAACTCAACTGGATAAGACCTATGAGTATGTGACTGTTAGAATTTATAGAAAATTTAGGTATCCATTTTCATTAGGCATTTAATAACAGCTTTATGATTATAATGACAATGAAAATGTCCTCCTTAGGATTACCTCTTGATGAACTTTCAGACCGTGCAAATCACTAAGATAAGATTTTACTTTGACATAGAACCTTCTTTAAAGCTCCCTTCAGCTCATTGTTCCTTAGACTGTAAATGAAGGGGTTCAATACAGGAGCGATAATCATGAAAATCACAGATGCAGCCGAGTCTTTGTCAGTGGAATGGTTGGATGTGGGGCTCATATAGATTCCTATGATTGCTCCGTAGAAGAGAATGACCAAAGCAAGGTGAGATCCACAGGTGGAGAAAGCCTTGAGTTTTCCTTGGTTAGAAGGGATTTTCATCACAGCAGAGATGATGAGACTATACGATGCCAGGATACACCCTGAAGGTACCACAAATATCAGCCCCACCACAACCAGAACCATGAGCTGATTAAGACTGGTGTCAGAACAGGATAAAGGGAGGAGAAAGTTGATATCACAGAAGAAATGGTGGATGACGTTGCCAGAGCAGAAGTGCAGACGGGCCATTAGAAGGGTGTGCAAGAGGGGGTTCAAAATGGCAGTAACCCAAGGTATAGCCACCAGAGAGGCACAGCGATGCTGGGTCATAATGGTGGAGTAGTGCAAAGGGTGACAGATAGCCACGTAACGGTCATATGCCATTACTGTGAGAAGGAAATTGTCCATGTTGGCAAACATCACACAGAAATACACCTGAACCAGGCAGCCAGAATAAATCTTTAAAAAAAAAAAAGAATAATACTTGCTGTGGGTTTGTTGTATATACCTCTTATCATGTTGAGGTATGGTCCTTCTAGTCCAAGGGTTTCAAAGGTCTTCATCATGAATGTATGTTGAACTTTTTAAAAGATTTATTTATTTATGCATACAAGCACTGGGGTACAGGCCAGGGGTGTGGGGGGGTGAGAGGATTCACCACAGACGGAGCGGGGGAGCAGAACAGGCAGATCAACGGAAGTACACTGCTGAGGGGAGCAGGGGCACAGCAGGAGAGGTCCGCTGCGCCATGTGGGACACCTCCCTGGCTGGAGGCAGGGATCGAACTTGTGCTGCAGTGCCTGTGGTTTGCTTCATAGTGCATTGCTTAACCCACTGCGCCACCAGGGAGGCAAGAGGCCCTGTTTTAATGAATTTAAAGGAGCGTGTTGACCAATATTTTGTCATCGTTAGCATGCTCATTTTTTTTTTTTAACAAGTTCTAACCATGTGTTTCCAAATTTCTTTTCCTTCTTGTATGTTATCTATTTTTTCCAATGATGGGTATGATTGTTTGTTTCTGTATTTGGCTATTGTGAGTTATGTTGCCGTTATGTGGGAGTGAATATTCTATCTCTTTTTGCTATCTTCCCAGAAATAGGATTGCTGCATAATGTAGTAATGTAGAGATCTTTTTCATGTTTTTGAGGAAGTTCCATAGGGTTTTCCAATTTATTTCCCATCTTCAGCACAAGAGTTCCCTTTACTGCACGTCTCTAACACCTGCTGTCTTTTGTCTTTTTGCTGACAGCATCTAACAGGTGTTAGAGAGGCCCAGCTGTGATTATGATTTGCTTTTCCCCTGTGATTAGCGATATGGATATACTTTTCAAGTATCTCTTGACCATTTATTTGTCTCTTTGGAAAATGTCAGTTCCTTTGCCCTTTAAAAATGGGATCGTTAACTTAATAAGCATAATATGGAAACAAATAAGGATGTGATTGTTATTATGCTATTGTATGAATTCCTTATGTATTTTGGATATAGCAACTTCTGTAGATAGATGGTTTGTGAGTATTTTCTCCCAAGTTATTGTTGACTTTTCATCTTGTTGTTTCTTTTGCTATGTAGAAGCTTTTTAGTTTTAATTAGTCCCAGTTATTAATCTTTGTTTTGTTGCTGGGTGTTTGCCATCATATCTGTATATGATTACCAAGATTTAAATAGGGAGCTTTCCCCTATGCTCTTTCTAGGTGTTCAGGTCTTATTTAAGTCACATATTAATATTTAAATTTAAGTAATGAATGTTTGTTGATGTCATTAAATGTAAAGATGTTTTTGAAATTGTGAGGAAAGATTCTTAAGTTTCTTCTAGCATCTAAGTTATTCTAGAAGAGAGAGTAATTGGGAGTTCTAGGGAGTTAACTGTTCTCTGTCCAATGTGTGACATTGCAGAAGAGACAGATTAGCAGTGCTCTGGCATCTCCTCCATATTCATTTTCCCTGAGGATTGTTATCTCTGGACGGCTCGGTGATATGAGCTAATTAACAGTATAGGAGATGCAGCCCCAGAGACTTCTGCCAGGTAAGCTGGTCTGGTCTATGTGTAGCTCAGCCACAGTGAGTTTCACACCACTTCTTCTGTTTTCCGGAAGGAACTCTGTCAAATAGCCAGTTCATTGTGTGTAGGAAACTGCAGTAGAGTTGGACACTGCCTTCCTTACCTTCCTAACGCCAGAGGCAGCAGGCAGATCCCTAGTCCCTGTGAAGATATGTGAGGTCATCATGAGAAAGTGTCTTCTTGCTGAAAGAAATATTTCTGCATCATCCAAAGCTGGTCATTAGCCTTTCACTCACTGCACTGAACCCGCTTCTGTTTTGCCTTTCCAAGCAGTAAACCCCACACTGCACTAAAGTGTGTAATTTGGAAGTGAGGTAGGGAGAGAGATTAGGCACATAGAGCAGGTGAGTAAAGATGAGTGGAATGAAACTTGGTCAGTTGCTTTAGGAATAGGCAAATTTATTTTCCATAGAAATTGTTCTTGAAACAAAAACCCAAATTGTCTTCAATATGTCAATTGTCAAAAGAAGAGTTTACAGAAATTCACCAAATATAACAGCAACTAAATTCAATTGTTCATTTTAGGAACCAACTATTTTATCTAGACATTTTATTGTATTTCATTTATTACACCTCAGTATGCACATCAATAATTATAGTATATTTAGGTATAATAGAATATGCCTTTCAAGAATTAAATACCAGTATGTCTTTCTTTAAGGATTTATTTTTATTTATGCATACAAGAATTGGGGTGTAGGCTAGAGATGCGGGGGGTGTGAGAGGATTTACCAAAGACAGAGTGGGTAGCAAAACAGAACGATTACTAAAATACACTGCTGAGGGGAGCAGCAGGCAAGGGCAGGAGAGGTCTGTTCTCCTGTCTATCCGCTCCAGTGTGGGTCAGCTTCCTGGCCAGGGATTGAACTTGTACTGCAGTGGCTGGTCATAACTTGATAGCAGGGATGCCCCCAGTGTATATCTTAATGTAAAAACTCTTAAGTATTAGATGCTATATTGATACTTGTGTTCTTTCCCTTTGTCTCCTTGCTTTCTGTGGTTTTATCAATATTTGTTCTCGTCTTGGAGTTATCATTCTCTGTGGTTTTTAAATGTTTACTTTTCCCTTAAAGAGGTACAAAAATACTTGAAATATAAATGGACTCTTCATAATACTAAGCATGATGCTACAACAAGGATGCTCCTTTTTGTGAATATTGGGTCAATGAATCTTTTTCTAAAATTTATTCATATTGAGAAGTGATTCTGCTTCCATTGAGTAAAATTACCAATGTGATGAGGAATAAAGCTAGGAAGATTAAATTGGTGTTAACTGTAACTGATTGGTGAATTAGGCAAATGATAACGTTTTTATGGGATTGCATTGATGTGATGTGGAATGTACATTGCACACATCCTTCCTTTCTTGCCTGGGCTCATGACCAGACTGTATAGTACAGGTGCTCTTGGCCCCTCACTCAGAAATTCTTTATGCCCTGATTAACCCATCCAACCCTACTGTTAGGAGTATTGGGTGCTAGGTGCAAAGCCACAGCCTTCTTTGGAGAATTTCCCTCAGTTGAGAGGGAGCCTCAGTGGCAGATACTGGAAGTTGTGGGGCAGCCACAGCCAGTGAAGCCTCCTGGGATACACAAAAGGCCATCTCTGCCTCAGCAGGGTCTGAACCTGCTGCTGTCATCACCCTACAGCTGTGCTGTCCAGTGCAGTGGGGACTGGCCTTGTGAAACTACTTAAGTTTATGTGAATTAAAATTGAAATTTAAAATTCAGTTGTGGGGCCTTCTTGGTGGCGCAAGGGTTGAGCACTGCATGTGGAGCTCTCGTAGCCACAGCAGTGCGAGTTTGATCCCTGGCCAGACAGGGGACCCACATGGCGGAGTAGACCTTTCCTGCCTTGTCCACTGCTTCCTCAGCAGTGTATTTCAGTCGATTTGCCTGTTTTGCTCCTGGCTCTGTCTCTGGTGAGTCCTCTCACCCCTGCCTCTAGCTTCTACCCTGCCTCTTGTATGCATAAATGAATAAAATCTTAAAAAAAAATTAAACTGTATAACTACCACACTGTAAATGTTCAGCTAGCAACCTGTGAATTGTTATTGTTCTAGCAATTTTTAAAGATTTTTTTTATTTTTAAAAAATAAATTTTTAAAGATTTATTTATTTATTTATGCACACAAGAACTGGGGTACAGGTCAGAGTTGCAGGACGTGAGAGGATTCACCAGACAGAGCGGGGAGCAGGACAGGCAGACTGACTGAAACACACTGCCGAGGGCAGCAGCGGGTGAGGCAGGAGAGGTCTGCTACACCAGGTGGGTCCCCAACCTGGCCGGCAGCAGGGATGGAACTCATGCTGCAGTGGCTGTGGTTTGCTTCATAGTGAGTTGCTTAACTCCACAGTGAAGGCCCCACAGTGAGGACTTTTTCTGTCCTCGCTGATAGTTCTGTTGGACAGTCTGCTCCTGGCCGTGCTGTGTTCCAGTTGAGAGCGCACTCTTGTGTAGTAACTTTGCTTGCTTCCTTTGCTTCTCTTGCCTGTCTGGATTCCCTCAGTGAACAATATGTGCTGAAATTTCCTTTTTCATTCTCTTTTCCCATATAACTTGTTGAAAATCACTGTTCTTGTTCTCAGGGACAGCCTAACAGATCTCTGTTCAGCATAGATCTATAAGATAAGCATTATTAAAATTATAAATATAAATGAATATAAAAATAACTGAAAAATAAAAATAAAAATAACTGAAAATTCAGTTATACCACCGAGGCTTTGGAAAGTTTTCATCATTTTTTTTCAGGATTTATTCAGGAACTTGACAGAGCAATCTGCATATTAAATGCATCAGGAAATTAAGTATATTTTGTAATATCTTAAATATAGACATTTTCTTAAGAAGTCTTACCTTGAAAAGTTTATTTGTATTGAAATATTTGTTCTTCCAGTCAAATGTTAGAGGCATATTATGGATCATTATATTGCAATTAGTTTCAAATTACCACCTCTACAATTTGTGAGTAGTAAGCATTTTCTTTTTATGGAAGTTCTTTCATTTGATGTCAGTTCTCTTTATTAGTGTAGAAATTTATTCTGATGAGGGGACATTTCCCAAGTATTCTTTTTTTTTTTTAAAAGATTTTAAAAATTTATTTATAAAAATCTGGGGTACAGGCCAGAGGTGTGGGACTGAGAGGACTCACCAGACAGAGTGGGGAGCAGAACAGGCACATGGACAAAAATACACTGCTGAGGGGAGCAGCGGTGAGGCAGGAGAGGTCTGCTGGGCCATGTGGGTCCCCTCCGTGGCTGGGGATCAGACTTGAGCTGCACTGACTGCTGAAGCCCCACAGTACAGCCCTCAATCCCTTGTGCCACCAGGGAGGCCCCCAGTTATTCTTTTTTGATGATGAATGTTACAAGAATGTCATGTTTAGTTTTTGGTACAGTTTTTAACATTTTAACTAATTATTTCTTCTCCATGTATTTGTTATTTTGTGTCAGAAGAAATGTTCATAGGTAATCTTTATGACATGTCTTTCATGTCATATGGTGATGGTTACTCAGGACACCATTCACTGATCCTGTCCTGAGGATGTCTGTGTCTTATATTTCCAGTCACTTTTAGTTCTATTCATTTTCTAATGTGAAGTAAATCTTTATGGTGCAGTTGGTCTCTTCATGCTTATGTAAACATCAATGATGATTCAAATGAAACTACACTGTTCTTTAAATGTGCTAATCTCAAAATGAAATGAAATTTCTTATTTGACCTTAGGCAAAAAATACTTCTTTTGGAAGATAGCGCTGTGTGGAGGGGCCAACAGCTTAACGAGGAATGGATGTGGAATAGGAAAGGAAGAAGGAGCAAGTGAGCCAGATCAGTTGAATGTCCTCTTGAGAATCGAAGGAATAATGCATCTTGCAGGTAGGTTTCTCACATATCCAGTGTTACTAAAAGACAATGAATTGTTTGATTTGTAAATAGAAAACAAAGAAACAGTATGTGGCATTTAAAAATGGTAGCCAGCTAACCCTAGAGCTACCATGTGCTTGTTGTAGGGTAGCTAACTCTGCCAGATGGCTCCCGGCAAGTGCTTCCCTACTTACTTCCCATTGTGATGTCCCGGGACACTGGAGGCAAGGGCAATTCACAGACACAACTACATTCTCGTTTTGCTTATTTGTTTACAAGGAAGTCCTTACATTGTAGTCATAATCACATTCTTTTTTTTTTGAAGATTTATTATTTTTTAAAATCTATTTATGCATACAAGAGCTGGAGTGTAAACCAGAGCGGTGTGGGCTTGGGGGGTGAGAGGATTTACCAGGACAGCATGGGGAGCAGACCAGACACATCCACTGAAATACACCACTGAGGGGAGCAGGAGGTCTGACAGGAGAGGTCTGCTGCACTGTGTGCTGTCAGCTACCTGGCTGGGGATAAACTCACACCACAGTGGCTGGCTATTGCGTCATAGTGGAGACTTCCCCCCTGCGCCACCAGAGACCATAGTCACAGTCCTTATTCTGATAAGTTGGTGTCTCATCACCTGGTATTATGTTTTTCAACCTAAAATTATGTGTATTTCATACTTCTTAGACATTTAGCGTTATTTTAAATATCTGTATCCTGTAAATCAACAAATATTTGTACAACCTCATCTCCTCAGTATTTTATATTTTATCACTTGCCTTCTTGGTCCTTAATTGACATGAGGATACTAAAATATATCATTCTTTTGTTGTATAAGTGCATTATTAATTTGGTGTTTTCCTTGGGTGAGTTAGTAATTTTTCCGCTCCTTCACTTTAGTGAATGCTTTTTTTTTTGCTAGGTACATTAAAAAATTTGGTGACAGTTGATTTCAGAAGAGTGTATCAATATTTGTGTGTAGATGAGCTGAACCATACTTTGTTGTTATTTGGTTCTGAGGAGGTGTGAATCAAGGGTTATTTCCTGTCATTACAAATTTAGACTGTCTTGTACATTTATATTCAATTATGAAATTTTTGCACTTAATTTTTGGTAGATACCACAGTTCACATCATTATAACAAATGAAAGGAAGTGCTTTTTGGTCGTATGTGAATATTTAAATATAAATATTCCTGACTGACAATAAAATAATATGTTCATTAAAAGCATGTACTTTACATTGATGTGTCATGCCCTTAGGAATATAATGATACAGGCAAGCTGTTTACTCATTTAATCTGATTCTTCATATTTGAAAAGGAGATGGTAATACATTTCAAAATTTTTTTTGAGATGTTTAGATAATGTATGTAAACATTTTAGAACAAACCATTCAAAAAATGCAAGTCAGTATTAATATTTTAACTGTAAGGAGCATACCATATTTTGGATACTTTACTCAAACTTAAGGTGAAAAAGTTTTAAATTAAATAATGGTGTTTTTGGCAGATGTGTAGACTCTACTACTTGTCCATACTGTTGTTTTGGGATGAAGTATAAATTAGGTTTGTATGGCAGTCTTCTCATATATTACACTCCTATTGTATATGCTTTTATATTTCAAAAGGCTTCAGTTTTTGTTATTTATTTTACTTACAACTAAGTTATGGGAGAAGGAATTACAGAATTACATAGTGATAGAGAAATGCATCCCAGCATCTTCTCTATCACCTATTTGTTAATTTGTTTGGCCTTCATTTTTCTCTCATTCAGGTTTTCCTAACGCTTTAGCCAATATTGTATCACTTTGTTGTATACGTGAATGGATCTAAACCCAAATCTGATTCAGATATATAAAATTCTTAGAAGAATTAAAATAGTGCTGAAATCCTACCCATGTGAATATGTTAGAACTAAATTAGTCATTTGCTGATGGCTCTCTGTGGGTATGTGGACTGCATATACAACAGTAAATAGCTGGATAAAGAGTTACCTACTAACTTTAGAGCTAGCAACACTCTTCAAGTGAGCCTCCAGAATGGTATGTTTATGAAATTAAATAATATGGATGGATGTCCTTAACTATTTGTAATGCTAAAATATCCTTTCCTTGTATTGGTTTTAGTTTTACATGACATTTTTTGACCTATCCTTACTTTAACCTGTGTCTCTCTTTATTTCTGTGCACTTATCTATTCAATTATTTTTTGCAGGGACTTGGTACTAATGTAGGTAGATGCTTTGATTTAAAATGTTACGCGCAATACCTTGTTTACACAATTGGATGACTGAAAAAGTTTATCCTGAAAATGTTGGTAGTGTATAAGCGAATCTCTTCAGGAATTTCATGCACCCTGCTGAAGTCAAGAGAAAGGAAAAGGAAAGGCCACTGGCTTTTAGATTTGATTCCAAATGACTCTGCATACCAAATGAGTTTTTGGAATTCTTAATGTGATATGGTAATTTTAGACATCATTGGGGCAAGAGTTAAGCAATGGAATGTACTATTGGCATTTTTAGGTTCTTTCTGATTGAGTACCCTTTTATTTATTACTGTCCAAAAAGACCAGAGTGGTATTCACAAAATAAGACAGTAGGTGTAGTGGAGAGCAAACTGCCTCCTTGTGCATATAGTTTGAGGGTAACTTGGTCCCTTGAGTAAATGTAGTCTTGGTAACAAAATTCTCATTTTGAATGAATTTAGAGATTATTATACGCTATTTTTTATATCATGTGGGATGTATGCAGATAGTTATGTAGAATTAAGAGATACACTTTAAAAGTACCTCTGCCTCTCTCAGTGTCTCTTAATTTTTTATAATCTGTGCCTCTGTTTACCCTCATTATCATTTTCTCTAAGATAGACTTATAATAATATGTATCTTTCCTATTATCTCACTCCAAAATAGACTTTTCATACCCATGATTAATGGAAACAAATTGTCCATTACTGATTTTTCTATCATTAAATATCTTAATACTTTTTTTAATTTAATGAAACTAAACTGGTGTAAAATATCTCAAATGAGTGAATCATGTATTCAGAGTTGCATATTAAGCCCCATCAGCATCTTTTTAGATATCTCTTTAAAATTACTAAATGCCTTGTCTTCACAGGAAACTTTCAGTAACACTAGCATGGAAGAGAATAATGGAAGTTCTTTCACTGGGTTCATCCTACTGGGTTTCTCTGACAGGCCTCAACTGGAGTTAGTCCTCTTTGTGGTTCTTTTGATCTTCTATAGCTTCACTTTGCTGGGAAACACAACCATCATTGCATTGTCCCGCCTGGACCCCAATCTCCACACTCCCATGTACTTTTTCCTCTCCAACCTGAGCTTTCTGGACTTGTGTTATACCACCAGT
>JAGFMF010012210.1:495827-512160 GCA_019455555.1 Galemys pyrenaicus
GACAAATCTATCTCCTATGGTGGGTGTGTAGCTCAGCTCTACATCTCTCTAGGACTGGGGTGCACAGAATGCATCCTCTTGGGAGCTATGGCGTTTGACCGCTACGCGGCTGTTTGCAGGCCCCTCCACTACACTGTGATCATGCACCCGCGTCTCTGTTCCCTGATGGCTTCAGCTTCATGGATCTTTGGTTTTTCCAACTCACTAGTGCAGACAGTGCTCACCTTCATTCTACCACTCTGTGGGAGAAATAAACTAGACCACTTCCTTTGTGAGATCCCTGCCTTGCTCAAGCTTGCCTGTGTTGACATCACTACGACTCAGTCTGAGATGTTCTTTGCCAGTGTCGTCATTCTTCTCGTTCCTGTTTCATTAATCATGTTCTCCTATGGTCGGATTGTCAGGGCTGTCTTATGAATAAAGTCAGCATCTGGGCAGAGAAAAGCGTTTGGGACATGTGGATCCCACTTTGTGGTGGTCTACCTGTTCTATGGCACAGCCATGTATGCTTATCTGCAGCCCAGTGATAACTACTCCCAGGATCAGGGCAAGTTCACAACTCTCTTTTATGGCATCATTACCCCCATGATGAACCCCCTCATATATACTCTGCGGAACAAGGATGTGAAGGAAGCAATGAAGAGGGTGCTTTGGAAGGACCATGGCTCCAGATGACCATGTGAGGAAGACATTTGAATGGAAGGACTTCGATTATCAGTGCCTGTAAGATCTTTGTGTCCTTCATGTGTCATCAGAATTCCCCTGACAGCTCTGAAGGGATTTTCATAACCCTGTCTCTTAGGAAACAAAGAGTTTGAACTCTAAGGTCACGAATTCACACCAACCTCTGGAAAATCTGAAACCCTTTCCTAGACCATTAGCACTATTTTATGATTTTAAAATTCATTTTTTAACATTACTCCATTTCTACTTTCAGACAGGCTTTTAATAAAAGTACATGTCATGAAGGCATAACCAGAATAAGAAAATAAACCACTGAGATACTGTAAGGAATTTTAATATGTTGGCATGTTCTAGCTATTGCTATATCCTTGTGTTTGACTGTGGCTTTTTATTAAGTGAATTGACTGCATCTAAACTTTTTCACAGTAGATGGGAAACTTTAAACTCCAAGAAATTTTGCTAATATGAATGTTATTGATACCATTAGTCCAAATGTGTCCTCACCACCATGGTGGCCGTGACATGTAGCGTTCATTTCCCAGAAGGCTGGGCATGGGAATCGCTAGGAAAGGGTGTGAGGCATTATTGGCAGTGACCGTGGTAGCCCTGAGCTCAGTACTGCAGGTCAGGCTCATGCACACTTTTGAACATTGCCAGAGACACACTGATGTGAGGTGTGGAGTTGGCTAAGTTTGTTAGTCATTCACTTCCTTTTTCCAAAGGATACTTGTGGACATTATCATTCTGAATAGTACATGATCCAAGTTCCAAATTAATTCTGCACATTTCACTGACAGTACTACAGCCAAAGTTTCAAAGGGTGAAATGTGTCATTTTTCTTTCTTTACACTATTTTTGAAATTCATTATTTGAGGCATCAATGGCCAGTGGTTTGATCTCACATCTGGAAAACACCACATATAATTTCTTTGAGTGACATAGTGTAATGGATGCTGATATCAGGAAACTTCATATTTTATGGATGCTTACTCAGATTTATCAGGAGATAATTCTGAGAGTACATAAAGGGCGTATTATTAGAAAATCCCCATAGGCTTGAATTTTACAAATATGTCTCCTTATAAAATAACTCACATAATTCTTAATTATGAGTAATAAACAGATATCCCAGAGTAGTTGAATCTATCATTCTAGCCTTTAGAACCCCACTTAAGTTCAGTTTTCAGTATAAATTTATTTTGGGGTATGAGTCCTAGTTTTTATAGATGCTTAATGTGATGAACAATATATAGGTCCCTGGAGTTTAGAGCTTTGTCAGTACGTGATCATAGAAATATTCATATAGAAGGAGAACCAACATGACAGCAAATGGACGCTAGGATTAGATTCTCCCTTAAAGACCACTGATAAGGGATAAAATACAGCATCTTCCCAACAAGATTTAGACTGTTTGGACAGAGTTGGTGACTCAACAGAAGCAGGAGAGAGGTGAGAGTGACAGGGAAAGGGGGGAAAGGGAGATATCAATCCCAACCCCTTTCCTCATCTCCCACCCCCAAACCCAGAACTCCTGAGTTCAGGAAAAAGGAAATAAGAAGGTAAAGATTGGAAGAAATGGGAAAACACTGACTCATCTAAAAACTCCAGAAGACGAAACAAAGGTCAACAGGTCGATTGGCATGGTGGGAAGTGGGGTTCTGCCAGCTCCCAAGCCTGCAATTGGAAACTGAGCTGAACCTGGCGGGCAAGCAGGGTAAGAGCTACAGATTTGCAGTCACCCCCCAAACCACAGTGGGAAGCTGGTCAGAGACTAGTCCATGGATACTGGGGGCAAGTGACTCCCACAACCCCCAAAGGAGGCTGGGAGGGCCTCCACAGCAATCAGAGGCTGAACAGGTTGGGAAGTGCCCAAACTGAGGCTCCGAATCCCCCAACTAAAACAACCAGAGCCACAGCTGAAGTAGACCAAGCCCGAGAGAGGGGCCATGCTCACCCCCAGCCTCTGTGGAGAACTCAAAGAAATGGGCAATTATAACCAAAAGCATACAAAAAACAAGATCAAAAAGCCAAGGTAAACCAAAGGAACCATGGGGAGGGAGGGGGGAAGGAGGGGAGGGCAAAGACGGGGATGAGGGCAGAAATCAATCAACATGATCCACACTATCAACAAAAAGAAGAACAAAAATCATATGATCACATCAATCGATGCAGAAAAGGCATTTGACAAAGTCCAACATACATTCATGATGAAGGCTCTCGAAACCCTCGGAATAGAAGGATCATTCCTCAACATGGTAAAAGCAATATACAACAAACCCACAGCCAATATCAGCCTCAACAGTGAAAAACTGAAAGCATTCCCCCTAAGATCAGGAATAAGACAAGGATGCCTACTTTCCCCACTGCTATTCAACATAGTACTGGAAGTCCTAGCCAGAGCAATAAGACAGGAAAAGGACATACCGGGAATACAAATTAGGAAAGAAGAAGTAAAACTATCATTATTTGCAGATGATATGATAATATACTTGTAAAATCCTAAGCTCCATGGAAAAACTAATTAAAATAATCAACCAGTTTAGTAAAGTAGCAGGACACAAAATCAATGCACAAAAGTCAGTAGCCATCCTATACACAAACAACCAACCTGATGAAGAAGTCAAGAAAAATATATGCTCTACAATTGAAACCAAAAAATCAAATACTTGGGAATAAACCTAATGAAAGAAGTAAAAGACCTATATAGAGAAAATTATAAAACACTGTTAAAAGAAATAGAGGAGGACACAAAGAAATGAAAAAATATGTCCTGTTCAAGGATAGGAAGAATCAACATTATCAAGATGGCCATCCTACCAAAAGCAATTTACAGATTCAACGCAATACCAATAAAAATCTCAATGACATTCTTTAAGGAATTAGACTAAATATTGATGAAATTCATATGGAGACACAAAAAATCCCTGATTAGCCAAAGCTCTACTAAAAAAAAGGTGAATGGAGGTATCACACTCCCAGACTTCAAACTCTACTACAAAGCAATAGTAGTTAAAACAGCTTGGTACTGGAACAAAGACAGACACTGGTATAAAGACAGACACACAGACCAATGGAACCATTTAGAAAACACAGAAGTAAAACCACACCACTATGGACAACTGATCTTTGACAAAGGGGCAAAGAATCTGCAATGGGACAAAGATAGCTTATTCAATAAATGGTGCTGGCAGAACTGGTCCACCATATGAAAAAAAAATGAAACTGGACCACTATCTCACACCATGTACAAAAATCTACTCAAAATGGATAAAGGACCTAAATGTAAGACCCAAAATTATAAAATATATAGAGGAAAACATAGGTAAAATGCTGCAAGACTTACACCTCAATAGCGCTTTTGAGGTGGCAGTCCCCAAAGCAATAAAAATAAGATAAATGGCTGGGACTACATCAAATTAAATAGCTTCTGTACAGCAAAAGAACCATTAACCAAAACAAAGAGACACCCCACCTGATTGGGAAAATTTTTTGCATTCCACACAATGGACAAGGGACTGATCACAAAGATATACAAAGAACTCACAAGACTCAAGAAAAACAAAGCAAACAACACAATCAAAAAATGGGTAGAAGAACTTAAAAGACACTTCTCCAAAGAGGACATGCAAATGGCCAACAGGCACATGAGAAAATGCTCAACATTCCTCTCATAATCAGGGAAATGCAAATTAAAACCACAATGAGGTACCACGTTACACCAGTAAGAATGGCACATATCAAAAACACAACAAATGTTGGCGAGGATGTAGAGAAAAAGGAACCCTAGTACACTGCTGGTGGGAATGCAAGCTAATCCAACCATTATGGAAAGCCGTATGGAGGTTCCTCAGTCTACTAGAAATGGAACTACCATATGATCCAGCAACCCCACTCCTAGGAATCTACCCAAAGGTCACCAAAATCCGATCCAAAAGAACACCTGTATGCCTATGTTTATTGCAGTACTATTGGTAATTGGTAAGACCTGGAAACAACCCAAATGCCTAAAAGTAGAGACTGGATCAAGAAGATGTGGTACATATACACAATGGAATATTATTCAGCAATAAAAAATGAGAAACTAGGGACATTTATAGAAACATGGATGTAGCAAGAAGGAATTATACTCAGTGAAATAAGTCAGAAGGCAAGAGAAAAATATCAGATGGCTTCACTATTAGGAAGAATATGAAAGAGCAACAACAACAACAAAAGAATAAGCTCAAAGAAATGGGCAATTATAACCAAAAGTATACAAAAAACTCAACAAGACCAAAAAGCCAAGGTAAACCAAAGGGACCATGGGGAGGGAGGGGGGAAGGAGAGGAGGTCAAAGACGGGGATGAGGGCAGAAAGAGAACAAGGGACTGAGGTGATGGTGCATGGGTGAAATGGTGGTGGGGACTCCCTGGGGACTACAAATGATGTCAAATATAATTAATTCAATAAAAAAATATGAATGAAGCTGACAAGGGGGTAGAAACAGATAATCTATAAAGGAAAGCCAATCAGGCTAACATGAGACCTCTCTGAAGAAGCACTGCAAGCAAGAAGAGAATGGAGGGACATAATCAAAAAACTCCAAGACAGCAAATGCCAACCAAGAATACTTTATCCTGCAAAGCTTTCCTTGATATATGAAGGAAAAATAAGGACTTTCTCAGAACAACAGAAACTCCAGAAATTCAGTATGACCAAACCCTCACTCCAAATAATAGTACAAGAACTTCTAAAACCAAAATCAACAGAAAAATGAATAAGGAACAAAATTTTTAAAAATCAAATCATAGAAACACAAAATGGCAAATACAGATGCCAGCATAACAATTTTCTCTAATATTTGTTTTCAGAACTGATAGTAATTGTCCGATACATTTTGGTGTTCCTTGATTTGGTGTGTCTATGTTGATAAGTGTTTTGTCTTCTTGATGTACTGTCCCCTTAACCATAATGTAATGTCAACCTTTGTCTCTATCTTTTTTAGTTTGAAGTTTATTTCATCTGATATAACTGTTTCTGCTTTCTTTTCTGGTCCATTAGCTTCTAAGATTGTTTTCTTACTTTTCCCTTTCAGTGTATGCTAGTCTTTTGTGGTTAAGTGTGTTAACTGGAGACAGCAGAAGGTTGGATTTTGATTTTTAATCCAGCCTGCTACTCTGTCTTTTTATTGATGAATTTACCATTTACATTTAGTTAATGTTGTTATGCTAGCATCTGTATTTGCCATTTTGACTTTGGTGATTTTTTTTTAGTCATTTTTTAGTCATTTTTTATTCATTCTGTTGGTTTTGGTTTTAGAACTTGTAATATTTTTGGAATTGGGATTTTGTCATACTGAATTTCTGGAGATTTTGTTGGTCTGAGAAAGTCAGATTTTTGTGTGTTGATTTTGTATCCTGCTACTTTGCTAAACCAGCTGATTAGCTTGATTAGATTTTCTGTAGCGCTTTTGGGGTTTTCCAAGTATATTATCATATTGTCTGCAAACAGTGATAATTATACTGCTTCTTTCCCTATTTGTATTCCTTGTATGCCTTTTTCCTGTCTTATTGCTCTGGCTAGGACTTCCAGTAGTATATTAAAGAACAGTGGTGAGAGAGGGCATCCTTGTCTTGTTCCAAATCTTAAGGGGAAGGCTTTTAGCTTTTCACCATTGAGAATGATATTGGCTATGGGCTTGTCATATATGGCCTTCATTATGTTAAGATATGGTCCTTCTATCCAAGAATTCCAAGGGCCTTCATCATAAATGGATGCTGAACTTTGTCAAAAGTGTTCTTGGCATCTATTGATATGATCATGTCAATTTTTTCCTTCTTTTTATTGATGTGGTGGATTAAATTTATTGATTTTTGGATATTGAACCATCCTTGTGTTCCTGGGATATATCCTACTTGGTCATGGTGGATTATCTTGTTGATGAATTGTTGGATTCGTTGGCTAGGATTTTATTGAGGATTTTTGTGTCAGTGTTCATTAGAGAGATTGGTCTGTAGTTTTTTGTGTTGTTGTTTTCAGTTTTGGTATTAGTGTGCTGTTGGCTTCATAAAATGTGTTTGGTAGATCTCTTTCTTTTTCAATTTTTTGACTAATTCATTTCTGAATGTTTTGTAGAATTCATTTGTAAAGCCATCTGGGCATGAACTTTTATTTTTGGGAAGAGTTTTGATGACTGTTTCAATTTCACTACTTGTAATTGGACTGTTTAAAAAGTCTATATCTTCTTTATCTAACGTTGGGTGATTGTAAAGTTGTAGAAATTTGTCCATCTCGTCTAGGTTGTTGAACTTATTTGCATATAGCTTTTCATAGTTGTAGGGTAAAGGTTGATCAGGTATTTCCACCCTCCCACCACTGATGATGGACACCTGTGGTGCTGTGAGCATTCCACGGTGGGCATGCGCAAGTGGGCACACCTGTGTTGGACACGGGCATAAATGGGCAGCGTCATGAGAACTGTGAGGACCACCCAACCAACAGAACCGACAGGATGAGCAGCAGCAGCAGTAGCAGCAGCAGCAGAGAGAGAAGCAGCAGCCGAGAGGGTGAGATACGCTGGGGGCTGGGAGGCCTGCCAGCCTCCCGGCCCCCCAGCACCCATGCCTGCCATGTACCTGGCCACCTCTACTAAATAAAGCATAAAAGCCACCAAGGGTTCAGAGACTCTCATTCCTTGACCCGTCTGCCCAGAACCATCCCGAACCCTGCTCCAGTGCCACCTCCATCCTGCCGCTACAATAGTGTTCTCTGATTATTCTTTTGATTTCTGCTGTGTCTGTTGTGATCTGTCCTCTTTTATTTGTTATCCTGTTTGTGTATTCTCCCATTTTTTCCTTTGTTAGCCTATCTAGGGACTTATCTATTTTGTTTATTTTTTTGAAAACCTTTTGGATGGTTTTCTTAACTTCTAATTCATTAATTTCTTTTTTTGATTTTTATTATTTCCTTTCATTACTGGTGTAGTGGCAGGAAGGTGGCGGCACAGGAGCAAGGTTCGGGATGGTTCTGGGCAGACAGGTCAGGGAAGGAGAGTCTTGGAGCCCTTGGTGGCTTTTATGCTTTATTTAGTAGAGATGGTGTAGCGGCAGGAAAGTGGGCGGCACAGGAGGCAGGTTCGGGATGGTTCTGGGCAGACGGGTCAAGGAAGGAGTCTCTTGGAGCCCTCAGTGGCTTTTCATACTTTATTTAGTAGTGGTGGCCAGGTACATGGCAGGCATGGGTGCTGGGGGGCCGGGAGGCTGGCAGGCCTCCCAGCCCCCAGTGCATCTCACCCTCTCGGCTGCTTCTCTCTCTCTGCTGCTGCTGCTGTTGGTTCTGTCGGTCTGTCCTCACAGTTCTGTTGGTCCTCACAGTTCTCGCGGTTCTGGCGTCCTCCTGACACCGCCCATTTATGCCCGTGTCCAACACAGGTGCGCCCACTTGCGCATGCCCACCCTGGAGTGCTCGCAGCACCTCAGGTGTCCATCATCAGTGGTGGGAGGGTGGAAAGACCTGATCAACCTTTACCCTACAGATGGCCAGGTACATGGCAGGCATGGGTGCCGGGGGGGCCGGGAGGCTGGCAGCCCTCCCAGCCCCCGGCGCATCTCACCCTCTCCACTGCTTCTTCTCTCTGCTGCTGCTGCTCGTCAGTACTGTCGGTCAGTCCTCACAGTTCTCTCGGTTCTGTCCTCACAGTTCTGGCGTCCTCATGACGCCGCCCATTTATGCCCGTGTCCCAACTCAGGTGCACCCACTTGCACATGCCCACCCTGGAATGCTCACAGCACCTCAGGTGTCCATCATCAGTGGTGGGAGGGTGAAAATACCTGATCAACCTTTACCCTACAGAGACTTTAATCTTAGCGTACTTTCAACACCACGTTGGTGTTGTCATCTCCATATTAGTTCTCTTTTGATTACCCAAAAGGTTTTTCACAGTTTTCTTTCAAATTTTTTTTCTTTGTTGTTCTGTTTGTTTCCACCAATGTGCATTCAAATTTGTTGATCCTTTTCAGTGCTTGTATTGGTGTACTATTGAGGCCTTCTATTTTTTTAAATTCAAGTATAATATTTTTTGATCCATTAAGTCTTTTTATAGCAATATTGTACTTTCTTCATCTGTTTTTGATCACCCATTTTTCTTAATTAGAAAAACATGGATATAACTGTTACTTTAAATTCCTCATCAGGCATATTGTGAGTTCTTTTCTATTGCTGTTTTATTTTATTTATTTGCCTCCAGCATTTATGGTATGTTCTTCTATATCTTCATGTTTGGTTTTTATGGGTTGTTATAGGGCTCTTCCTTTTCATGTCTTGATAAATTGGCTTTATACCCCTCCACCCAAGTAGATGGATATAATCCCAGATTTTTTTATCCAGGAGTTTAAGGTTTCTGTTTTTTCCATAGACTGATGCCACTGCATCTCTTCAGATGCCTAGAGCACTGGTGCTGGTGGTAGTTGGTAAGAAATGGGATAGTCAGACAGAGAAAGGTCATTTCTAGTGGGCACCAGTGGTAGGTATCCTACAGCGCTAAAGGTACCCGAGTTGTGTAGTAGGGATTTACTGTTACTCCCACTCCTAGACCAACTCCTCAGTCAAAATGTCTCAGGCAATCCTTGTCAGCCTCAACCTCTAAGCTGTGGTTGAGAAATGGATGTAGTGCTGGGTGGGTATTAGGTTGAGATGGGCTCACAAAATGGGAATTGTTTTCTTTACATTTTGACTACAGAGCCTTACCCTGGAACATTTGTTTTTGTGAAGATTCAGATGCTTCAAACTCTGCTGTTTGACAGTATTTGGTGGTTATTTCTCAGCAGTTTGGCAGTACTGGTTGTTACCCGCTTTGGGGGAAAGGTAGGCGTTTCATACATCACAGTCACGACTTCAAATAACAGCTTCTTCACTAAGGAGACACAGGTGATCAGTGTTTCTCTCCCTACTAGTTTAGGCTCCAACCGGTCCTGTTTGGGAGCCAAAAGCTCAAGCCCCAAATCAGCACTGCTGTTCTGCAGTGGTGCATTGGCTCTCTGTAGGCTAGTTAGCTGTGCATCCCCTCTCCAGTCTAGTCCCTGGGTTTTAAAGACTCCTCTGTGGACATGTGCCTCTGAGTCAACAACAGTAGGGAGGTTGTTTTGTAACCCCCTCCCTCTCATTTGTTTTACTGCCTTAGTATTTCCTCAAACTCCTTTAATTACAGTTTTTCTTACCCCTTTCTGCTGTGTCATTCATGAGTCCTTGTCTTAGTTTAGGTGTGATTTGGTTGCAAATATGTGGAAAAGGGTGAACTCATCTTCACTCTACTGCTATCTTTCTGGATTCTGATTATCCGTTCATTTTATGGAGTTGGAAGAAGTATAAAAGGGAATAGACATTTGAATCTATACCTAACTGAACAGAAATTGAAATATGTGTGGATTCTTTGGAATCTGTCCAGGAATGGAAGGCCTAATATTTTATCTGAGGAATATTTTCATAATCCACCAAAGTCAAAGTTCATGCTTTAGGGACTGAGCTGCTTTAGTGTTTATTTTTAGTGGCCCCAGGAGTGTCCTGCCATGTAACTCATTAGCCTCACTGAGTATGGCTGCCCCTGGGGAGCAACCAAAGACAAAGACTCTGCATAAGTGGCATCAACATATGGCCTTCTCCTGGGAGTGAGTCTATTGTTGCTACTTAACTCCACTTCCCAAATAGAACAATAAGATTGCCATTTTTTTCTGTGGTTATCTTTAAATTCTTTACTTGAGATGTAATTGATAAGTAGCATTATTTTATTTTCAACTATACAACATAATGACTTGATATTTATGTATAGTGCAAAATGATCACCAAAGTTAACCCATCCCACACAGTTTCAGTATTTTTTTAAAGATTTATTTATTTATGCATACAAGCACTGGGGTACAGGCCAGAGGTGTGGGGGTGGTGAGAGAATCCACCAGACAGAGCAGGATGCAGAACAGGCAGACCAACAGAAACACACTGCTGAGGGGAGCAGTGGGCAAGGCAGGAGAGGTCTGCTGTGCCATGTGGGTCCCCTCCCTACCTAGCGGCAGGGATTGAACTCATGCTGTAGTGGCTGCAGTTTTGCTTCATAGTGCATTGCTTAACCCACTGCGCCACCAGGGCAGGCCCAGTTTCAGTATTTTTGATGAGAACTTTTAAGATGTATTCTCTCAGCAACTTTCAAACATCATATTCACAATCACTGTCTGTAGTCTCTGTTCTGTACATTTTGTACATTTCATCAGTGCAAACTCACTTCATTATCTTTGATTTTTTCTTTTTGTTTCTTTTTCAACAACCAAGGCTTTGTTGATCCTCAGTGACATGTTTTTTAGAATATATCCTCTCTCCAGCACACACTTGTTATCAATATAACAATTGAGACTTTTTACACTTGTATCCACCATGAATTAATCTTTTAGGAGATCTTCCACCAACAAACTCTTAGTTTCTATAGGATTATTTGAATTATTTTCCCTAAATGACACAATCACATCACTTGGTACCTTAAAATAATCTTGGCTATCAGTGTCTACAGAGTCAATAAAAATAACACCTTTACTCTATAAAACTACGTTTATTCTATGGACTGTTCACTGTAGGGTAGGCATTGTACTGCGCATTCTGTTACAGATGTTGTTTCATCTGAAGATACCATCCTGTTCTCTGATTATTCTTTTGATTTCTGCTGTGTCTGTTTTGATTTCCCCTCTTTTGTTTGTGATCCTATTTATGCTATATTCTTCTGTGTTTTTGTTTGTCAGCCTGGCTAGGGGTTTGTCTATTGTGTTTATTTTTTTTGAAGAACCAACTTTTTGTTTCATGGGTCTTTTGGATGGTTTTCTTAACTTCTATTTCATTTATTTCTGCTTTGATTTGTATTAATTCCTTTCTTTTACTGACTTTTTGGGGTTTTTTTTGCTGTACTTTTCTGGTTCTTTAATGTGTGAGATTAGGTTTTTTTGTTTTTTTTTTAGTTCCTTCTTCTTTCTTGATGTGTGCTTGTATTGCTATATATTTTCCTCTTATAACTGCTTTTGCTATGTCCCGGATATTCTGGAGAGTCGTGTCCTCATTATCATTCATCTGAAGGTATATATTATTTTCTTCTTTGATCTTCTCATTGATCCAGTGGTCTGCCAGTGGTGTGGGATTCAATCTTTATGATATAAGAGGTTTCCTTGTCTTCTTTTCATGGTTTATTGCCTTCATGGTCCAAGAAGATAATTGGTATGATTTTGGGCTTAGTGTATCTCTTGATGTGTGTCTTGTGTCCTGGAAAATGATCTGTGTGCACTCGGAAAAATGTGTACTCAGATTTTTTTAGGTGTAGTGTTTTCTAGATGTCCGTGAAGCCCATCAGTTCTATGTCCTTGTTTAGAGCTTTAGTATCTTTCCTTATTTTTTGTCTTGTTGATCTATCTATTGTTGAGAGTGGTGTGTTGAAGTCTCCTACTACATAAGTATTTTCTCCAATGTCTTTTTTCAGAGATGATAATAATCTGATATATTTTGGTGCTCCTTCATTTGGTGAGTATATGTTGATAAGTATTATATCTTCTTGGTGTATTTTCCCCTAATCATAATGTAGTGACTGTTTATGTCACTTTTTATCTTTTCTAGTTTGAAGTCTATTTTTTTCTGATATAAATATAGCTATCCCTGAATTCTTTTTGGGCCCATTTGCTTGCTGATTGTTTTCCAACTTTTATTTTCAATCTGTGTTTATCTTTTGTAGTTAAATGTGTTTCCTGAAGACTGCAAAAGACTGGGTTCTGTTTTTCAATCCAGCCTGGGATTCTGTGTCTTTTAACTGATGAGTTTAGTCTGTTTACATTTAGGGTTAATAGTGACATGTTGTTGTCTTTTTTGCCATTTTTATTATCTTTGAGTGAATATTATTTATTGTTTTGTTCTTCTTGTTCATACTTCTATTGGTTTTAGCTGTAGGACTAATTATAGTACTTTTTGGAGTACTACAGTTACTACATGATAAAATCCTGGAGTTTTTATTTGTCTGAGAAAGTCTTTTTTTTTTTTTTTTTCTTTTTTTCGTAGAGGAAGGAGAGCTTTGCAGGATAGAGTATTCTAGGTTGGCATTTGTTATGTTGGAGTTTGTTGAATATGTTCCTGTACTCTCTTCTTGCACATCTTGTTTCTTTGGAGAAGTCTGATGTCAGCCTGATTGGTTTTACTTTGTATGCTATTTTTTTCCCCTCTTGTCAGCTTCATTATTTTGTTCTTGTCTTAGATTCTTGAGAGCTTTAGTAGTATGTGTCTCGCTGTATTTTTCCTCATATAATGGTAATTTGATGTTCTGTGTACTTCTTGTATGTCTATTTTCATCTTCATTCTTGGGAAATTCTCTTTTATTATGTCCTTGAAAAGTTTCTCGGTTCCTTGATCTCTCTCCTTCTCTTCTGGGATTCCTATCATCCTTATATTTCCTTTCATCATGGTGTCAGATATTTCTCAGTGTTTCTTCATTATTTTTCCTTTTCTTTTTTGGTTCCTTTTATTTCTGTGTTTGAGAGTACTGATTCGCTCTTCCATTTCATCAGTTCTGTTTTTATTGCTTTTCCCGAAGTTCTATAGCTCTTCCATTAATCTTTTAATTAACTACATTTTTTTTATTTCCCGCTTTAGGGACTCAATTTCATTCTTCTGATTGTTAATTATTTTTCTCATATCATTCTTTTTCTTTTGTCTCTCAGTTTTCTAATCATGGCAATTTTAAATTCTCTATCTGGCAGATTGAGATTTTTCATGTCATTGTTGTGGGTCTAGTGGTTGGGTTTTGTTTCTATTTGCGATGTGTCCTTCCGCTGAGGGCTTGCTTGTTAGTATGTATTTTTTCTTTTTCCTGTGCCTTGTTTTCTAATTTTTTCTATGCATTGGGATACAGTACCACAGGTACTGGTGGGCATCACTTTGGGGTGCTCCTTCTGGTATGTCGGGAACTGGTGATCAGGCCCAGTACAGTGCCATTACTCCAAACCTTCATACCCACAGTGAGGCTGTGGGTATGTGATGGACACTGTCCCTGAGATCTCTTCCCTCTCTATTTACTCAGTTCCAGTGGGGACCATTGAGACCATAAGTTGTGCCAGTGGCAATGGGATGTGCTTTCCCTGTATGCGTAGCTCACTTCAGTGGTGGCTCCTGTGTGTCTCCCCACAGTCCTAAGTTGTGGGCATGGGAACCTGAGCAGTCCTGATCTACGTGTGCTCTTCTGTACATCCTAACTGGCTGGCCTTTGTTCATTTGCGAATCCCCCCTACCCCTTACTATTCCATGTGTGGCCCACGAATTCCCTAACTTCCTCCAGTTGTGCCAGGGTTGGAACCGTAGCTCACCTCTGTGGTGGCTCCCATGTATTTCCTCACAGTCATAAGTCATGGTCATGGGGACATGAGCAGTCCTGATCTGTGTACACTTTTCCACACTCGTGCTATCTGGCTGGTCTTTATTTTCCAGAAATTAATTTATTATTAATTTTTTTCCTAAGAATGTTTATGCAGGAGATAAACAATAGAAATAAAACTGGGATTTATAGCTGTTTAGGAAAGAACTTGCTACCGAATGAAATTTAATTAGTTTTGTGATTTCATATAAGTTGGATATGAATTAAATTAAATTAAGGGAAACATTTATTCACATATTTACATATTTATTTACATCTAAATTTAAGTAATTGAATACATTATTAATATGTAAAAAACTGTTTTTGCAATTGTGAAAAAAAATCTAAAGTTTTTTTTTGAAGCATCTAAATCATTCAAAGATGAGAACTAGGTAAGCAGGAGGTGTAGGTGTTCTTTATCAAATGTATGAAGCTGTAGAAGAAATATGTTGGTAATCTGCAGACATTTTCCTTGATACTATCCCCAAGTTGTTATCATGGACACGTCACTTGGTGTTACCAGCTAATTAATAGTGTAGGAGATACAGCCCCAGAGACTTTTGCCAGGTAAGCAGGTCTGGGTCTCTGTGCAGCCCAGTCAACACTCCTGTTTCCCAGAAGAATCATTTTGTCGCCTCGCCAGGTCACTGTATCCAGAAATTAGTGTTTCCTGAAATTGCCATTTCCTGAAATTACCTGACTTCACCTCACTAGCACCTAGAGACGGCCACAGGTCTCTAGTCCCCTGTGAAGACATGTGAGGTCGTCATGAGACGGCATCCTCTGGCTTAAGAAATAGTTCCGCACAATCAGTGCTGGTGTCATCATCCTTTCACTCACTCCACACACTCTGCCTCCTGATGCTGCGTAAAAATAACTAATGTAGATGGAAATCTTTTGATTTTATAATTATAAAATATGAACTTCTTAATGCATTTCCCTGTATTACTTATTTTTATTATCTCTTTGATCCCTCTTTTTGTCATTTGGGGTGGAGAGCAAAACTGCCGATATGCATATACAGCAATATTCTGAATGTAATTTAGTTTTCTGTTGTAGTATATGTAGGTCATAAGTTTCAGTTTTGACTGAGTATAGGGGTTGTCTTGTATTAACTTTATTGCATGTGAGATGTGAAAATCCAATTGTTAGAATTATGAGATACATATTTAAAATTTCCTTTCCCTCTGTATCTCTTTTATTTGATTCTACTACATGTTCCTCACTCCCTTCACATTATGCTACATCATGTATATTCCTATAGGACTTTAAATCCTAGTAAACAAAGTGTGAAACAGATCTTTCATACCTGTGGTTGGTGTGAACACGTTGTCCATTATTTAATTTTTCTTAAATATCAATGACAGTACATGTTCTGGCATTATAGATCTAAATGTCATTAATTCAAAGTTTTGCATTTAAAACTTGGAGCTATAATGTTGACCATAATAGATTGTTCAGTTATTGTATTTTTGAAGTTATCATAAAATTGGTAAAATGCTTTATTTGACAGGAAATGTACTGACAAAGGATGGGACAGATAAATGGAAGTTCTTTTACTGGGTTCATCCTACTGGGTTTCTCTGACAGGCCTCAACTGGAGTTAGTCCTCTTTTGTCTTATTTTGATCTTCTATAGCTTCACTTTGCTGGGAAACACAACCATCATTGCATTGTCCTACCTGGACCCCAATCTCCACACTCCCATGTACTTTTTCCTCTCCAACCTGAGCTTTCTGGACTTGTGTTATACCACCAGTGTTGTCCCACAGTTCCTGGTGAACCTCAGTGGAGCGGACAAATCTATCTCCTATGGTGGGTGTGTAGCTCAGCTCTACATCTCTCTAGGACTGGGGTGCACAGAATGCATCCTCTTGGGAGCTATGGCGTTTGACCGCTACGCGGCTGTTTGCAGGCCCCTCCACTACACTGTGATCATGCACCCGCGTCTCTGTTCCCTGATGGCTTCAGCTTCATGGATCTTTGGTTTTTCCAACTCACTAGTGCAGACAGTGCTCACCTTCATTCTACCACTCTGTGGGAGAAATAAACTAGACCACTTCCTTTGTGAGATCCCTGCCTTGCTCAAGCTTGCCTGTGTTGACATCACTACGACTCAGTCTGAGATGTTCTTTGCCAGTGTCGTCATTCTTCTGTTCCTGTTTCATTAATCATGTTCTCCTATGGTCGGATTGTCAGGGCTGTCTTACGAATAAAGTCAGCATCTGGGCAGAGAAAAGCGTTTGGGACATGT
>JAGFMF010012211.1:0-16625 GCA_019455555.1 Galemys pyrenaicus
GGAAGGGGACGCAGCAGGCCCGGATCCCGGGTCTGACTAGCACGTGATTCCTGAGACTCTGCATGGGCACCAGACAAACTGCCCGGCCCAGAGAGCAGATAAGTAAGTGCATCCAGAAGCCACCTCGCCATAGTCTCTTGACAGCAACACCCTTTCAGGGACAGCCCCTGGGTCTGGCTGGATCCAGGAGTCTGGCTGGATCACCTCCTCTGGCTGTGTCGCCAGGGAAGTCACTTCCTGGACTGCACTCCGACGGGAGCCTGTCATTTTAGTCTCTGCTTAAGATCCGAGACAACGGGGTTGGCTCCCGAGCGCCCTAGTGACACACCACAGGCCCAGGGCCCAGAGTTCCCACCAGGTCCTGAGAGCAGCCCGTGGCCTGTCAGCCCCAAATGAGCTGGCCCTGGGTGACCCGGTGACGTTCCTGGAGAAGCCCCATCAGCTAACCACTGACTCCCCACATGCCTGGTTCCCTTCTGCCGCTTCAGCTTGTCAGCAGGTCACAGAGCGCGCATGGCGCCCACACTCTCCTGGCCCCGGGCTCCCTAGCCTCTCTCTGAGCCCGCGCCCACATCCAAGGCCTCCCGGCCACCCCGTGCTGCCCAATGCTCCGTGAAAAGCAGCGGCCCAGACACGCTGGCAGTGTAGGGCCCAGGACTGGGGCAGGGCAGGCAGTGTCCAGACCAGCCGTCCAAGGAGGCAGAGTCACCCACCTGTCCATAATGGCTGCCCTGTTTCCTTCCAGCCAGGACTGGCTTCCTGGGGAGGGGCGCGTGCGGCGGCTCCTGTGTGCGGATCCCTGCTGCCACATCTGCAACACTGTGGCTCTGGACATTACGCATCTGCTGGCAGGGGGCACCGGCCCGACCTCCTCCTCTTCCGTGGGGCCACCCCAGGGCTCCCCGCGCCTAGGCCGCACGGCCATGCCCCGTGAGCCTGTCCAGCAGAATCCGGAACACCGTGCCCACTGCTCCCAGCAGCTCTTTCTTCCGGTGGCCACCCCCGTGGTGTCACAATTCACAGACCAGAAATCCTTCACCCGCTCAACGGTCCAGTCGCCCACTGCAGTCAGCATCCGGGACTACTGGACTGAACACCTCCAGCTGACGCAGCAGATGCAGGGGCCGGAGGTGCGCACAGGTCCGGAGACTACGTGCTCCTTGATGTTCGAGCAGCCCAGGGCGCCAGTGAGCCAGCAGCTGACGATACAGACCAACTCCAACCTCATCTATGCGCACCAAGGGCGGCAGACCAGCAATTCCCCTGTCTCGGGGCTGACCGTCAGCCAAGAGCTCACCACCACCACCCTGGCAGAGACTGTCCCCTTGCACATGGTCACCGTCCTCCCTGCCCACCCACCCATCCTTAGCCCCGAGGCGCAGAGGCTGCTTGAGGTACATGTGAAGAAATGGATGCATTTCCAGCGGTGGGGGCTCCCCAGGCGCGTGGAGGAGTCAGTCCGGCAGCACTTGCCCAGCCCTCCGCTGTTCTACCGGCCTGAAGACAGCCAGCCCGTTTCTGCCCTCCACAGCGATACTCCTCCCTTCTCTGTGGACAACTTTGGGGCCGTTTCTTACCAGAACTGGGGCTCGTGTACGGCTGACCAGGTCACCCAGGCCTTCTGGATCTCTGAATGGGCCATCGTCACCGCGGACCGCGGACTCCGCTACCAGCAAGCCCCAAACCACGTGGCTCCAGCCTTGCCCCCTCCAGCCCTTAAGGACTTAAGTGGGCCCTGTGCACTGTCGGGGCACCGTGCCAGCAAAACCGTGGGCCACTGGCAGCAGAAGTTCAGCCAGCTCTTCTGTGGACTCCCTTCTTTGCACAGCGAGTCCCTGGTCGCCAACTTCCTGGGCTCTCCGGTCCTCTCTCTGAAAAACGGCATGGCCAAGCTTCCCTTGAAGGACCCCTTCCTCCTCAAGGAGCTCTCTCTCCTTCCCTGCCCTCCTGAAACTCCTGCCCAGTCAGCCCCGCCCTGCTCCCCACCTCCCCCAAACCAGGTGGCTCCCTCTGACCGGCAGCAAGCTCACTCCAACATCCCGTTTCTGACTCTGGCCGAGTGTGAGGCCTTGGAGTGGCACGTGCTACAGAGGCATCTCCAGCTTCAGTGGGGCTTGCCAGCTGTTTTCCAGAGGTCTCAGCAGGCCCTGGGCCCCGCTCCATATCGGTCCTGCGACAAAGCCCGGTCCCCTGAGGCCCTGAAGACTTCCTGGCCAGGGACCCCCATCTCACTCCTCCCCAGGGACCTCCTCCTCTGCCCAGAGCAAGCCCGCAGGCTGCTGGGTTTCCACCTCCAGAGGCAGCTGATTCACAGCCGCTGGGGGCTACCCCAGAAGATCCAGCAGTCCTTCCAGCTGCTGCTGTCCGCAGACCAGCAGCCGCTCGCCTGGAGCGCCAGCACGGCGCCAGCCAGCGACAGCGTCGCCCAAGCTGCAGCCCTGGACGCCACTGGCACTGGTGCACCGAGCGACCCAGTGCCAGTCCCTATGCCACACTTGTTTGCCCAGGCCCAGGAAATACTGCAGAGCCACATCGACTCCAAATGTGGACAGATTCAGCAAGAAAGGGTCCCCGTTTGTGTAGGCGGCTCCTGGGATTCTGGAGTTCCCGGGGACCAGACCTGCAGCCCAGCAAGCGAGCCCTCGGAGCCGCAGGCAGCAGGGGACCCGGACCCGCAGCAGAAACACTTGCCTTCGCTGCCAGCGGCACCTGGCCGGCAGCCACAGGTGTCTCCAGGCGTGGTCGCTGAACACCCTAAGGCGCCCCAAGCCCTGTCCAAAGGAGCCATTGAGAAGCTGGAGACCACTCTGCGGCACAAGTACCTGGCCTTCCTGTCGGGGCTGCCTGCCCTCTATTACGTGGCCCTCTCCATGGCCATGACCCCAGCGAGCACTCCCCCAGACGGGGCCGCAGACACGGGGCCCAGGCCTGCCGAGAGCCCACCAGCACCTCTGACTCAGGTCGCCGCGCCTGAAGAGCCCCGGCCCAGCCCTGAGCCGTGCTTCTCAGACTCCGAGGAGACTGGCGAGGACGCTGCAGATGAGTTCCAGGCTGAGGTGCAGGTGGGCGAGGCCGTGGAGGCGGCGCCTCTGGAAAGCCGGGCAGAGCCGCTGAGCCCCATCTTGTCCAAACTCAATTTCCACCTCAGAAAGAAGATCCTAGAGGTACAGCTAGGCATTCCCACGCAGGCAAGGCAATCCAGGGAACACGCTGGAGCAAGCTCGGAGAGTGTAGCCACACCGGAGCCCCTCGCGAGTCCGCACGACCAAGGGAACAGACCGCTTCAGGAGATCCCCCCGCCACCAGACAGTCCTCGTGCTCCAGATCCAGAGTGGCTCGGCCTGCACGGTCAGCTGGCCTTCCACTTGAAGGCGGGGCAGCAGAACCAGACGCAGCCCGGTTCCAGGGCGGCATCCCCTGGCTCGGCCCACTGGGCCTCCAAGGCCGCACAGCCCAGTGGGGACATGACCAAGGCCCAGGTGCTTTGTGTTCAGCTGGAGGCCAGCATGAAGGACAGCGGGCCGGAGGAGCCCTGGGCCGCTGAGCACCAAAGCCCTGGCAAGGGCACAGACTCAGCCCCAGCCCCAGAGGTGGCAGAACAAAGAGAGAAGCCAGGGAAGCCCAAGTCGGCCGGGGACCACGGAGAAGGCGACGCGGGCTTTGCGCTCTCCTCCACCAGAGAAGAAAGCCCCCGCGCTGAGGAGGCCCAGAGCCCAGCAAGGTCGCTCCTGAGCAGGACGCGCAGAGGCCTCTGGCAACGCAGCCTGAGTCGGAGCTTCCACCGCGATGCCTCCTGTCCACGCGGCCCCCAGCATCGCCCTCAGCTTCGGCCCCCTGAGCACCCTCCAAGAACCCCTGGGCCCAGGGACGCTGAGAAGCACAGGCAGGCCAAGGGCAGTGTCGTCCTCAAGCCACCAAAGACGCCCCAGAACGCCCCACCTGTGGCGCCCCGGGCGGCCCAGTGCTGCCCCTTCCAGGGCCCGCTCCTTCGGGGCAAGCTCCCGCTAGCCCAGACTTGGCAAGGGCAGGGTCTGCAGGCGCAGCTGGTGCCTGTGCACAGCCGCAAGAGGCTCAGCCTTCCAGAATCTGGCCTGAGAAATAAGATCAAGTCTTTTCTGCGCTGCATTAGCCCCAAGCCAAAAGCCAAAGGGCCCGAGTACTCCATGCCCTGGACAGCACAGATAGTGGCCCAAGCCAGAAAAGACAAAGTTGACAAGAGCCGCACTCCGGCCAAAAGCTCTCCCTTGGGGCCGAGTGAGACAGAGAAGATAAGAGGGAACCCCAAGGCCGTGTCTCCCCTCACTGAGGACCGGGTGGGCGGGGCCTACCTCAAAGACCCCCACTCCCCACACAGCAAGCTCCTACACCGCCTGCGAACCCACTCCCGTAAACCCCACTTGGCCTCTGTCCTGGGCCGCCCCCGATACTGCCCTCGGCACTGCCCCCGGGGGACTAACGCCACCCAACCAGGGAACCCACCCTAACTCTCTGCCCTCACTTCAGAGGGTGACACCGGTTCTCTCAAGAAGACCCAGCGAAGTCAAGAGTCGGAGGCTCCCCGACAAAGACGTCTTTGTCCCTTGGAGAGGGTGCTACTGTCCTTTGCATCAATGTGGGGGGTACGGGGCAGACCCCCCCACCTCAAATACACTCTATTCTCAAAGCAAAGAGTTGTCTGTCTGCTCCTTCTCTCCAGCATGCTAAGTAAAGGGAAGGCAAGGAAGAAGCTGAACCGTCTCCCAGCCAGGAAAGGAGCTTTACCTCTGACCCCCCTCACCCCCAGCCCGCTCTAGCCAACCAGCTTCCTCACTCCTTCCCCAGCACCATGCTGCTGTGGATAACGGACTTGAGCAGAGGGTGCTACTGAGGACAAGTGGCCCCGAATGCCACAGGCACAGTTCACTGATGACGTCTATCTCTGCCCCCGACCTGGAGGGAAGGTTTTTCGAGGAGTCCAAGTGCTCCAACCTTGAACGAGGGCTTTGTGGTCACTGAACGCGCACAGTAAGTAGGATGGGATGTCAGATGCAATGGCAGACTCTGCCCTCTGTTCCCTGCGGTTGTTAGTTAGAGCCCCTGGAGGACTCATCTGGGAGGCTCGGCCTATATCCTCCATGCCCATCAGCTCGTGGAATGAGGCAGAGTGGAGGTCACAGTAGGACATGGAGGGGGCTTCTCCCCCACTCCCAAAGGCAGGGAAGGTCATGAGAGGTGCAGGAGAGAAGCACGTCAATGGAGTCAGTTCTGAGTCCCCAGAACAGAGGTTGACACGTTCCTAACCACGGCGTCATAAGAGAAAAAGCCGATTTTCCTCATACTCAAATGAATTAGAAACAACCTAAGGTCCAAGAACAGTAGGTCAGGATGTGATTAACCTGAGTTTCAGTCTGTTGCCCATAGTGCGATAAAGAGCACTGAGTGAAGTCTTGTTGTGCAAAGACAATGCAAATTCACTCAAAATGTCTAAACAGTCATCTGCACCGCCACCAAACTGCTCTCCAATGCAGGGAACGTACCGCTTAAACCCATGGCGGGTTTTTGCTGAGCCAAACATTAAATCAGTCACTGGTCTAATATGATGTCAACTTTGCCCCTTTCCTCAATTTTTTCCACCTCATCTTGTATACATTTCTTATCCATCCTTTCTGATGACTAGAATACCGTTACCTATCCCCTGGCCTAAGATGGTGGCTGGCACAGAGGCACACGTTAAGAGTACTTGAATCTGAATCTAGGCTGGGGTGACAGACGAATCATTACATGAGTATTTAATGCTACTGAATGTTGGTCCCACCCCAGGAGGAAGTACTAAGCTGAATAGGATCCTGAGGGAATCATAATAAAAATGACCTTCTGTAGCATCTTACACTCAGCAATTTAAAAATTGAGCCCTATGGTATGCAAGGAATTGTACCAACCACAATAACGAACAAAACACCGGACTTCCAAAATAGAGTTTATGATCTCAGCAATAGATTAGCTCACGTGTCCAAACTGTCTAATCTGCAAACTTACTGGATGTACAATATTCATCTCAATTACCTAAAAGTGAATTCCTGCCTCCCCCTTTCCCACCTCACTATCACCTATCTGCACACACCAAATATGCTCCATCACTGTACTTGCTACATCAGTTAATGGCAACTCCATCTTGCTAATGGTTCAGATGAAAAACATTGGTACCATATCTTTTTCCTTAAGTGCAATGCAACCCATCAAAACCCTATAGTCTCTGTTTTTAAAATGAGTTCAGAACATCACCACTTCTCATTCCTTCTGCCTCCATGAATACTATAGTAGCATCACAACTAATCTCGCTACCTCTCCCTGAGACCATATATCAGTGATCTAAAAACAGGAGCCTGAGGAGGATCCAAGCTATAGATGATAGAAAAAGGGAGAGGAGAGAAGGGTTGGGGGAGGAATGTGGGTGAAGTGGGGGAATAGAGAGGGAGAGAGAGAGAAAAACCCAGTTATGTAAAACCATAAAAATCACCAAGAGTATGAGTATAAATGAAGGAGAGGTAAGGACAAGGTCTGGGACACTCCAACATTAAAAAATTGAGGAGAAAACTAGGACCAATAAGCACAGACTAAGAAGTAGTATCCAGTAAGCTAGGAGAAAACCAGAAAAGTGTGGTATACTGGAAGCCAAGAGAGGAAGATCTTCTAATGAGAAAGTGGTCAAATACATGAAAAGTGACCGACTGGCCAAGATGAGACTCAGAGTTTATCATTAGATTTGGCAACACACAAATCATTCATATCCTTTAAAATAATAGATTTGGGTGAACAGTGGAGATAAAGGCATTACTGGAGTGGATTCAAGAGAGAATGGAAGAGAAAGTGGTGACAGCAAATTGCAAATCTAATAAATTACTTGAATGAGTTTTGTTCCACAGAGGTACAGAAACAGGATGAAATAGCACCAAGAGAGTTGCTTAAAGTATGTTGGATGCTGTGGATGGGTCCTCTTGAGAGGAATATATTGTGACCAGGAGAGCAAAGAACTTGGAGTAATATTGTGATGCAGAAGCAACAAAACAGGAGAAAGTTCTTTGCCGAGGGGAAGATTTTGGCTAAATGCACACTCTTCACTGGTAATACAGAGATGGTGACATTAATGCTAATTAGTACTCAGCTCTGAAGTGAAACCGTGTCCCCCGTGTCTTTCACTGGGAATGTTCAATGATTTGCTATTTCAGAGAAATGTTTATCATTAATGGAAATATGTGAAATTCTCTGAATCCCCTGGAATAAAGTAGAGAAACTCAAGAGAAATGCTGAAAGGCAAGCTGAGATGTGAGTGACAGCTAAAAAACATAACCCCCCTGCAAATACATTCAATCCACACACTCGATCACACTAAATGTGTTTTCCTACAGAACTGTTTTAGACAGCCTCTCAAATTATTGCCAATAATTGCTGACAAATTCCTAGCGCTCTTGCCTGCTTCCTGTTCAGTTTACACTCCCACTGCCTCCCCCAGCGACATCACTGAATAGGAAAACACCATCAACAGCAGCCTTTATAACTCTGGCCACAGAATGGATCACTTAACAGTGGCCATCACATTCATAGTCCCTTGAGCTGAGAAGGCACCTTCTCCTGTTAGCTGGTTTGGGAGATGTATTATTCTCCTGGAAAGAACACTGGAACCCCAGGTCCTTAATGAATACAACAGTCTGCTTATTCTACTCAGTGTATGTTAAGAATGACTAAAATAGGGCCTCCCTGGTGGCGCAGTGGGTTAAGCAACGCACTATGAAGCAAACCAAAGCCACTGCAGCACGAGTTCGAACCCTGCTGCAGCCAGGGAGGGGACCCACATGGTGCGGCAGACCTCTCCTGCTGTGCCCGCTGCTCCTCTCAGCAGTGTACTTCTGTTGATCTGCCTGTTCTGCTCCCCGCTCTCTGTGATGAATCCTCTCACCCACCCCATGCCTCTGGCCTGTACTCTAGTGCTTGTATGCATAAATAAATAAATCTTTTTTAAAAATAGTATTAAAAAAAAAAAGAATGACTAAAATATTTGGGTCAACCCTTTCCCATTGGAAGGAAACTTCTGGCTGAAATGGCCAGAGAATGATTTTGAGAAAGATAATAAACATGAACAAAATGTAGCAAAACCAAAACACAAGGAAAACATTGCAAAATCCTCCAGCATGTGTTTTTACAAATTTCAGGCTAAATGTGTGACCCTTGGAGAGGGTGCAGCTTTTAAGGTCAAAATCACAAGAATGGAATTGGAAAAATTCATGAGATTTAAAATCCTAACTTTAACATATGACAAATCACTTAACATTTCTGATCCCCAGTTTCTGACCTGGGGAAGGGGGATATCTATGTCCATACCTAAAATTTCGATTACTATGAAGTAATCTGTTATTCCCAAAGTCACTTCTCTGATGTAGGCTTTCCCTCAGCTCCAACCACACAGGCAATAGCCAGAAGGAAACTATTTTGATCCAAAGACAACACAAGTTAATTCAAAGATTTCGAACACTCTCCACCACACCAAACTTTTTTCCAGTGTCAGAGAGCTATATCACTTCACATCCACATTTTTGCTCAGACCATATATCAAGTAAGTCACTGGGTTCTAATTTTAGCATGTCTCACCTTGTTCTCCTTTCCTCTATTTTTACTGTGTCTGCTTATAGTTCAGTTTATAATACTTTCTTTCCTAAATATAATAGTTTCTCATGATCCAAGGTCTTAGGATTATGGCTAGTACATATTAATACCTTAACAGTACTTTAATCCAAAGTCTGGAAAGCAGAGGCATAAAGCGTCACATCAACATGATGAGCTCTGTGGTGGTGGGGAGGACCTGCCATAGAAGGACGTATTCAGTTGATGATAAAGACCCTAAGGTCACAGAAAAGTCACAAAAGTGAGCAGCACTCTTATTCAACAATTAAAATATGAGTGCTAACTATGTGCCAAGAACCATGCAAGCCACAATAATTAACAAAATGTAGGCCTTTCCTCCAAAGAGATTGTGATCTTACGGGATGGGACAGACAGTCTTACATGCCCAGTCCAGTCAACATGTACACCTGGACGTTCACATTCATCTCAACAGTAAACTCCTGATTCCCTGCTCTCCCACCAGCTGCCAATCGCACACACCAAGTCTGCTCAAATGACAGTATTTCCCAACTTTAGTTAATGGTAACTCTCTTGCACCAGTCGTTTAGGCCAAAATGTCATCCTTGATGTTTCATCTCTCACAGTCCATGTCCAACCCATCAGAAAATCTTATTGTCTCTACTTTCCAAATGAATTCAGTACAAGAACACTTCTCATTCCCTTTGCGGCTATGGTTACTGCAACAGCACCATCACAAATCTCCCAGATTCTTTCTGAGACCACACCTCCAACAGTCTTCTCAAGACATAAGCCCAGTTGTCCTCAGGGAGGGTCCTGGCTACATCATGAGGGATGGATGGATGGATGGATGGATAGGTTGCTATATATAAAACAATGAGACAAAATGAAAAAGAATGAAAAGATCTAAGATTTTAAAAAAGAGATCTAAGATCTTTTCTGAGACACTGTAATGTCTGAGAACTTTAGACTTGTAATGTCTTTAATGTAATGAGAAGTTGGGGGATAGGAGAGGAAACAATAAGTAGAGGAGACTAAATAAGTGAAGGAGGAGGAAGTAAAACAAGTAGAGTTTGGTCTACTGGAAGCCAAGAGAGAAAAATGTTGCAAGGGAAAAGTGAACAACTACACAAAACACTGCAAATTGGCAAAATCAGGGGTGAAAACACAATCATCACGGCCCTGAGAACAGTCTTGGATAAATGATGAAGATGACTGGAGTGGATTCAAAAGAGAACAGAAGGAAAACAACTGGTGATTGCAAATGCAATCACTTCAAGGACGGTTGTTCCACAGAAGTGTATAAAATAGAGGAAATAGCAATAGGACGAAGTGGGATGACAGAGGTTTTGTTTGATTTTTGTTTTAAGGTGAGGATATGGGTAATAGATATTGATGGAAATGCACTCAGGAGGGATAAAATGATGATGTGACAAAGCAAGACCGAAAGTGCAGGGTTAATGTGGTATGAAAGTAGCAAATGCCAAACTCCAGGAATAGGGTTGGCTGCAATCATAAAAACCTCACTGGTGGAAAGTGGAGAGAAGGTAGCATTAATGAGGACACTGGGTTAGACAAACAGTTTCTCTTACATGTGAATGCAAATGTGTGGGCAAAGGGGTGGGTGAAAGCTGAGAAGGAATAATGGCTGGGGTAGATAGGTCACCGGTTTAGAGAACCAAAATAGAGCCACAGGTGGAGATGGTCTCCGGATGTCAAAATGCACCTTACAGAGTGGCTGTCAACACAGAGCTAGGTGGGCATAGAAAGGTCACTAATGCTCATCACCTGTGCAGCAGGGGCACTTTGAAGACTAGTACAGTGGGAGACACTGCAGAGTAGTTCTATACACCTGGAGCGTAAGGCATAAGGTCACAGTCACAAACAGGGTAGTTTGGCACCCTGTAGAGCCAAAGACAAGGGAGCTAGGATGGGAGGGAAGATGGGAAGCAGACAAGTACTCATAGATGGGATGGATATCTTAATATCTGTGAGAAGCAGCACCTCTGTATGGCCACCTAATGGCCTTCCACAGAGGAGCCACGACCTGAGGGCAGTGCTGTAAACCCTCATGCTGTGGCATAGCCTGAGCATGTCCCAGTCTGGCTCCCGAGGATCTCCAGGAGGCGTCACCCGGATTGCCACCTCTAGCTCTGACGGCACCCAGCACTCGGCACAACGTGTCCACTGCGAGCAGGAGACAGAGCACCAGGAGGGGAAGGAGCACGACTGCCTCCCTCCCCTGGACAGTGGGTGACTCGGTGCCTAAGGGCTGGGAGCCCAGCCCTGCTGTGGCCTCCAGGACCAGAGGCACCACAGGGTCAGGCGTGGTGAGCTCACATCCTCCAGGTGTTTTCCTATCACAGCCCAAAAAATCAAAGGAGGTCTCGTGACAGGCACAACCCCCGGCCTGGACTGAGCTGGGCAGAGCGCCACAGCAGAGACAGGAGGGGGGCAGGGAATGAAGGGAACGAGCCAGCATGTCAGGTGGGAAGTGAGGTGAATGTGCACACATCCTGGCTCGGGGTCTCCTTCCCAGGACAAGCCAGCCCCGTGCCAGCACTGGCTACGCCGCCAACCAAGTCCCCACTAAGGGCCTGGGCAGAAAGATGAGTTGGAAGCCAACCTTCAGCATTCTGAATGCTCCCTTAGTCCGGAGCTGAGAAGAGACAGGGTTGGGGCCTATGACTTGGGCACAACTTGGTGAGGGAGGAAGGCCATCCATTTCTAGTACAGTACCGAGTGTTGTACTGGCACGATACATAATCCAGCACAGTACATAACCTGGTACGGAGGTAAAATCCGAAGAAAACAAAGACCTCAGGGCAGGCTCAAAAAGAACTACCCGTCCGGAACTAGTGGGAGCCGTTGGTGCAAGATGCTTGCTTGGGAAGTCCGCAGTTCACCCTGGAGCCCTGGGGATCGTCACGTCACCGTGGTCGGCCCTGGCTTCCTGGGCTCTGCAGAGGCCACTTCAGAGGGACGTCAGGCAACTGGCCACCCGAGTGGAGGAGGGCGGCTCCTGCTCAAGCCACTGATCTTGTAAACGCTGAGGCCCAGAGGACAGGGGCCCTGTCTGCCATGTGAATGCACCTGTGCGCGGGGAGAGCTCGGGCTGAGCCCTGGGGTCTGCTTCCTGCGAGGGCGAGAGGGGGCTGGGTCTCTGCTCGTCACCAGCCACACAAAGCCCATGCCCACCTGGGCTCAGGAGCGTGACACAGGCCAGGCCTGGCACAGCATGAGGACAAGAAAGGGTTCTGTGTCCACTGCCGGGGAGGAAGAGCCCTTGACTGGGGGGCGGGGCGGGCTCACGGAGTGAGCTGCTGGGGCCGTGCAGTTCCTTCCCGGACAGGTCCGGCTGGGCGCGCAAGGACCGGCCATTCCCACCGCACAGACCTGAACACCGAGGCCAGGACCCTGAACACTGGGTCTGGGTGAGAGCCTGGGGGGAGGGAGGGAGGGCGCCTGGGAAGGGACAAGGGAGAGCTGTTTCCAGGAGGAGGGGTGGGTGCTGCCAACTGCCCCCCTTTCCCGCCTCATCTCTCTTCTCCACTAACTTCTCTGGGTCCTCAGCCTGGCAAGAAACACACTGGGGACTTTCCAGAGTGCATCCATCCCAAGGTCAAGTCCACTACAGAGGCCACAGGGGCAGGCAGCCGGGCCCATGGGAATCCAGACAGCGGGAAAGGAAGCCATTCCTTGCAGTAAGCAGCGCAGGCATCTGGGGTGCATCAGGGGAAAGGGACAGGGGAAAGTGAGGGGCCAGAGCAGAATCTCATACTCGGTCACACACAAGTGGACGCACACACCCAGTCACACAGACACATAAACAGAAAGGCACAAGTTACAAACTCAGTGATGCAACTCAGAAACCAAGCAGAGGCTCAGCCAGGAGACACAACGTGGACACCCGCGGTCACACGCGCTCAAGCAGACACGGGCTCGAACGCGGCAGACGCAAGCACAAGCTGCACACAGACCCGCACAGCCCGGCTCGCAGACCCACTCACGCAACGCAGTCGATGTCTCCTCGGAGCCCCTCTCTCCCCTAACACCGCCTAGGCCATCTCAGGCCAGGCCCGGCTCTCCCTCGCCCTCTAAGCTCTGCTTTGGCACCTCCGTCCCACTGCATGTCCTTGGTCAACGTGGTCTTGGAGTCACGTGCATACCCCGGTCTCAACACCTCGGCTTGTGCTTTTAAGGCAATGACAAGGACAGCCAGGGACTCCGCTGCCTCTTCAGCAGCCCCACCCTTCACCTACACACCGCATGTTCCCCGTTGCCTGCGATATCCTGATCCAACCTCCGATGCACAAGACAGACTCTAAGAGAAGAGCAAACCAGAGACATGCGCCCTGTCAAGGGAACATGTGTGGCTGTTACCCAAAAGGTCTTCGCATGACCCCATGCTCACCACTGCGGGCCGGGCCCATCACAGCACGAGGACAAGAGTGGCTCCTGCACGCGATGCAGGGAGAGGAAAGGAGGGAGCACACCCTGGAACGTGGGTGACGATGTGAAGAATGAGTACAACGCGGGCGTGGAGATGCGGATGAGCACACCCCGTCAGCAGACCCAGGCCAAGGAGCAGACTGACAGTCCACCCGATCTATGCCCAGCCCAGAAACTGACCCACTACCAAGGCCACACGAGTCCCACCTCCACTCTAGCCCCGAGTGGCCACGCACTGAGTCCGCATGGTCCGCATGGACACCGGGCACAGAGATGGCACACACTTCTGCAGGCATGCGGCACCCGCGCCCAGGAACTCCGCAGCTCCCCCAGTAACAGCTGCACAGTCGTCAGGGCAGGTTGGCCCCGCTGGCATGGGGTCAGGGGTCCTCAACGCTCAGCTGGGGACCCGGGACCACCACGGCGCCCAGGCCCTTCAATTCTTGTGAGATGTAAGAGCGCACAGGGGCCAAGCCCACCCCAAGCCCTGTTCCGGGACTAGCTCAACCTCTGAGCTGAAATTCCTGCCATAACCCTCTCCAGTTCTGCCTGCCAAGCTGGGAGCATCTGTTGCCCAGGAACCCCCGCCAGGCGGGAACAAATGGGCCTGGGGCTGAAGGGCATGTGGCCGCTTCCCAGACTGGGAATTTCCAGCCCCTTGCAACACCCACACCTAAGACCCTTGCCCCACAGCCTGGGCCCGATGGGTGCCCTCAAGAAGCCTGGGCGCCCCTGAGGGTGAGTCGGGTGAATGGGCACACCTGCTCTCCTGGGCTCCAGCGTCTCAGCAGAGGTAAAACTGAGGTGCGCTAAGCTGAGAGTACTTGCTTACCTCTTGCGCCAGCCCCCAGGCACCAGGACCTCCATGTGACACCCTCTGCCTTCAAACGCTACCTACCTAGTCTCTCTCGGGAGCTCATGGAGCAACAGCCTTCAGCCGCTGGACTAGAAATATTAGGACACTCATCTCACAGGTGTAGGCATCGAGTCTCTGTGTCCCCTTCCCCAGGGTCTACATCCAGCCTAGCCCCAAGAGTGCTATTCCCCAACCCTCATATCAAGCTCAGGGTTCATTGGGATGTGAGCTGGATGTCCCAGGCCCATGGCTGAGAGCATAGGGATGACTGGGGAGCATCCTTGGGATTCCAGAGAATGGTAACAATTTCTGCTCCTCTCTTGAGGAGAGCAGTTATATGGGGCTCTACCTCCTTCTAGGGTCCTTTATTGCCTTCCCCAATACCCTCACCTGTACCTCAAGGGTCAGACCCCTAAATCCAGTGTGGGGCAGGGACTTGCTGTCAGCTTCTCTTGAATAGTTGCTCTTTCCCTGAATTTTGTCCCGACAATCATCCTCAGCCCACAAAACCCCTGCTGTTTGCCCTCTCTGTCAGTGCCCCTAAGTTAGGTTCTAAGCCCAGGAACAAGCAGAGAGGTACCATAACCTCCAGGATCAAACTGTTCTACAAATGCTGTCCAAAATTCAGAGGTAGAGACTTAGGGTCTATTCTAGACAGAGCTTCCTGAATTGAGCAAAGGTCATTAAATATGGGACTTAAAGGGGCTCATTTGACATAAATGAGCAGTGTGTTTCACAACCTTGTACCTGGTCTACCCTGTCATCACCTTATAGCTCCCAATCTTGTCCTCTCCACATCTCCCTGGGCAAGCTGTCCTTCAGAAAGCCACAATAAGTCTCAGGGTCAGGGGCTTGCAACTAGGTTTAACACTCTGGGAACCAGACGATCTTCTCAAGTCCACATGAAATTTTCTAAGGCTAGATTACATACTAGGCCACAAAACAAATTTTAAAAGACTGAAATCATATAAAGTATCCTTTCTAACAGCAGTATGGAACCAAAAAGCCTTAACAGAAGGAAAGCTAATAGTTCAAATTTTTGGAAATTAAGCAACACATTTCTTAACAACCAATGGGAAAAACATAAATCAAAAGGGAAATGCAACGATATCTTAAAGCAACAGAAATGGAACATACCAAGGTTTATGTGATGCCACAAAAGCAGAGGGAAATTTATAGGGTAGATTCCTACATTAAGAAAAATGATCCCCCCCCCCAAAAAAAAGAAAGAAAGAAAAAAAATGACCCCAAGATTACACGGTTTTGTAAACAACTGGCAAATTAGTAAAAGTTGAAAATAAATAAATAAATATTAGTCATTAAAAAAGAAGCAAAAGAATGATCTCAAGTAAGCAACTCAACTTCACGCCTGAGGGAGCTAGAAAAAGAACAAACTAAACTTAGAGTTAGCAGAAGAAAGGAAATATTCAAGAGAAGAGCAGAAATAAATGAAACTGACTTTAAAAAATAAAACTAAAAGTTTATTTTTGAAAAGAGAAACAAAATGAAAACCTTTAGTTAATATGAAAAAGAAAGACTGAAAATCAGAAATAAAATCACAATCACTCCTCTTTCATTTGTGTGAGAGCACCAGCTACAAAGGATCATAGGAAATGAGCAACAATTACATGCCAATAAACTGGACAAGTCAGAAGTTGTGCTAAGTTCCTGAGGACATACAACCCACCAAAAGTGTACTGTGGCTGCGGGCAGGGGTAGCACTCGAGGCCGTGAGGTTCTACAAGTCCCGGCCACCATGAGCTCGGGGGCATTGGCTGTGTCTCTCCTGATGGAAAAGTTTTTCAAATTGAATAGGCTATGAAAGCTGTGGAAAACAGTAGTACAACTTTTGGAATGGGGTGTAAAAGATGGTGTTTTCTCTGGGATAGAAAAAAATTTTTTTTTCTAAACTTTATGAAGAAGGTTACAGCAAACAAGTTGCAAACCATATATACAATAAGGGATTCCTAAAATACATAAGGAACTCAGACAACTCAATAGCACAAAATAAAAATCTGAACAAAAATGGGCAAAAGAGGGCCTCCCTCGTGGCGCAGCAGGTTGAGCAACGCACTATAAAGCAAACTGCAGCCACTGCAGCACAAGTTTGATCCCTGCCATGGGCAGGGAGGGGACCCACATGGCGCAGCAGACCTCTCCTGCCTCTCCCGCTGTTCCCCTCAGCAGTGTGTTTCAGTCAGTCTGTCTGTTCTGCTCCCCACTCTGTCTGGTGAATCCTCTTACCTCCTGCAACTCTGGCCTGTACCCAGCTCTTATGTGCATAAATAGATACATCTTTTTTTTAAAAAATGAGCAAAAGTGGCCCTGCCTGGTGGCGCAGTGGGTTAAGCAACGCACTATGGAGCAAACCGCAGCCACTGCAGCACGAGTTCGATCCCTGCTGCCGCCGGGAGGTGATCCACATGGCGTGGCAGACCTCTCCTGCCTCGCCCGCTGCTCCCCTCAGCAGTGTGTTTCAGTTGCTCTGCCTGTGCTGTTCCCCACTCTGTCTGGTGAAGTCTCTCACCACCCCCACCTCTGGCCTGTACCCCAGTGCTTGTATGCATAAACAAATAAATCTTTAAAAAAAAAAATGAGCAAAAGCTGTTCAATAAGTGGTACTGGGCAAACTGGACTGCTACATGCAAAAGAATGAAACTAGAATACTGCCTTTCACCATGCACAAAAATCAACTCAAAATGGA
>JAGFMF010012211.1:17825-29601 GCA_019455555.1 Galemys pyrenaicus
GGTGCACTGGTGAGATGGTGATGGGGAATACATGGGGATTACAATTGATGGCAAGTATATGTAAATTTTTAAAAAATATTTTATATTAATAAAAATAAATAAATAAATAAACTAATAATCAATCTTAAAAAAAAAATGGGCATAAGAACTGAAGAGACAGTTTTCCAAAGAAATAAAAAATGACAAGCAGGTATATAAGGAGATGTTCATCATCAGGGTGATGTAACTTAAAACCACAGTGAGATATTACCTTACATCTATCATAATGACTACTGTCAAAAAGACAAGAGAGGGCCCTCTCTGGTGGTGCAAGGGGTTAAAGCACAGCACTATGAAGCTGTCCACAGCCACTGCTGCATGAGTTCAATCCCCAGCCAGGGAGCTAACCCACATTTTCAGCAGACCTCTCCTGGCTCGCCTACTGCTCCCCTCAGCAGTGTATTTCAATCAGTCCACCTGTTCGGCTCCCCACTCTGTCTCTGGTGACTCCTATTACTCCCACACCTCTGGCCTATACCCCAGTTCCTGTATGCATAAATAAATAAATCTTTAAAAAAAAAAAAAAACAGACAAGGGGCCTCCCTGGTGGCACAGTGGGTTAAGCAACACACTATGAAGCAAACCGCAGCCACTGCAGCATGAGTTCAAACCCTGCCGCTGGCCGGGGAGGTGACCCACATGGCGTAGCAGACCTCTCCTGCCTCTCCACTATTCCCCTCAGCAGTGTGTTTCAGTCAGTCTGCCTGTTCTGCTCCCCACTCTGTCTCTGGTGGATCCTCTCATATCCCACACCTCTGGCCTGTACCCCAGCTCTTGTATGCATAAATAAATATATCTTTAAAAAAAGAGAGAGAGAAAAGTAACATCAGAGAGGATGTGGAATAAAGGAACGTTTCCACACTGTGAGAATGTAAATTGGTACAGTCACTATGGAAAACAGTATGGAGGTTTCTAAACACAATAAAACTAAAACTACCATGTGATCCAGCAATCTTAGTTCTAGATATACATCCAAAGAAAACCACTACTTTGAAGCAACATTTACACTTCTTGCCCACTGCAGCATACTCATAACATCCAAGATGTGGAAACAATCTAAGCACCCACAAAGTGTCTGATAAGACAGATGTGAAATATATGTATGCACACACATATATACATATTAAATTAACTATTACTCAGCTGTTAGAAAAGGAAAAGGAAACCCTGCCATTTGCAACAACGTGGATGAAACTGAAGGGGAAAATGCTAAGTGAAATAATACAAACAAAATACTGTAGGGTATCACTTATCTGTGGAATTTTATTTTTAAACAGAAACAATATAATAGTGGTTGCCAGGGGCTGAAGAGTGGAGAAGATGGGGAGATGATGGTCAAAGGTTACAAAATTTCAATTACAAGATAATAAATTTTGAGGATGGAATGTACATTCTGGTGACTGGAGTGAATAATACCATATTGTACAGAGTTGCTGAGAGAGAAGTAGACCTTGAGCATTCTCACCACAAAAAAAAAAAGGAAAAGGAAACTCTGAGAAGGGCTGAGAGTGTTAAGTTACTTGCTGGTAATAATTATTTCACTGTATATACATATATAAAATAGTCACTTTGTACACTTTAAATATGCATAATTTCACTTGTCCATTATACCTTATTAAAGTTGGGGGGGAAACACAGGGAGAAATCTTCATGGCCTTGGGTTTGGCAGTAGGACACCAAAAGCACCAACAACAGAAGAGAAAAATAGATCAATTGAACTTCATTAAAATTTCTAAATTTGTGAAGTTTGTGTATCAAAGGACACGATCAAGAGAGTGAAAAGAGCTATTCACTGCTCATCTAGTAGGAGACCATTCTCAGCACTCAGCAAGTTCCAGAAAACGTGGATATCTCCTGAGGAGCTGCGCCTGAGGCACCTGCGGAGGGGCTTCAGCCCCATCAGTGTCGTGCTCCTTGGAAAGAGAAAGAGGCTCTGGACTGACTCACGAGTGGTGGAGAAATAGAAAGGAACTGGCGACTGCTGGCACCCTCGAGGCCATGGGGAGAACACGGTCAAGCGGGCTACGCTGGGCTTCCTCTTTCAGGCATGGGCTGTGCGCACTCCCCTCATCACACTGTTAAGCAGGGGAGTGGATCTCTGGCTGAAATCTGAAATTTCTTGGGTGAAAAATACATTTTCAAGGTTCAGATGAGGCTAGGCATTGCTTGTTCAATATGTCAAGCTCAGGAAGATGAGCTAATTGTTGAAGGAAATGACATTGCACTTGTATAGGGTTCAACTGCTTTGATTCAGCCAGTCGCAACAGTTAAAAACAATCATTACTGGGAAATCTGGGGACGGGATCTATGTCTCTGAAAAAGGAACAGTTCAGCAGGCTGTTGAATAAGATTTAAGAGTAAGCTACAGAAACAACAAGGTACTGGATGATTCCTCAGACCTATTTGTGATTTATCTTCAAGATGCAATAAAAGTCGTAATTGATTTGGGGGAAACAAAGAGAGTGAAAAGACAAGGCACAGAATGGGAGGCTATATTTGCAAATCATGTATCTGATAAGGCTCTATCATCCAGAAGGCACAAAGAACTCTTACAACTCAATAATCAGATTTGCATTTTAGGAACAGACCTCAATCTGGGAGAGAGCCCCAGACCCTGTGGATCAGGGAGGCGGCACTCAGTGTTCTGGGGAGAGGAGGTGAGGTCTGCACACACAGACCAGGAATAAAGGAGAGACCTGCCAGATTCAGCTGACATTGAATTCACATTTAGGAGACAGCGCAGAAAAGAGGGTTGGGGACTGACTGGCGGTATGAAGTTTCATTTCCTGCATACTAGTGAGGCTGGATGCCAAGACACGCTCTCTCTTTCAGGAAGGAAAAAGGAGGGAGATTCCTATTTTTGCCTGGAAAAATTGCTGTGGGTGGGGGAAGTAAGTATCCGCCTCGATAAATAGGGAGCAGACCAGTCACGGCTCACATACGGATCCCCAACTTGCAGTTATTCACCTGGCCCACAGCTCTGGCCTCATCCCCTCTGCCACAGCCATGACTCAGTCACTGACTCTGAGCCTCCTTGCCTTGATCCTGACCTTCTGCATCCCCCAGACCCAAGGTACCAAGGAGAGGGTTGCCTAGGATGGGGGCAAGGGGCTGGAGAGGCCTAGGTGGGGGTTTACAAGCTCCTGTGAACCCCACCCTGCAGGCAATGATGGAGGAGCACAGGACTGTTGCCTCAGGTACAGCCTCAAGAAGATTCCTGCCCACGTTGTCCGCAGCTACCGGAAGCAGGAGCCAAGCTTGGGCTGCCCCATCTCAGCAATCCTGTGAGTGGGTACAAGGGGCTGGCTGCTAGCAACAGCTAAGTGGGGAGGGCTCGGTAGGCAAAGCCAACACAGGCTTGCTAACCCCCAGGTTCGCGCCTCGGAAGCGCTCTCAGCCAGAGCTCTGTGCCGACCCTAAGATGGACTGGGTGCAGCAGCTGATGCAACGCCTGGACAAGCCACCAGCCCCACGGAAACAAGCCCGGGGCTGTAAGAAGGACAAGGCAGGGTCCAAGCCTGGCAAGAAGGGGAAGGTCTCCAAAGGCTGTAAGAGGTGACGAAAGTGAAGAAATGCTGGGGACAGGGGGGATGGGGGACAGGGAGGGCAGGAGGGGAACCTTAGTCCACCCCTCATACCCCTCTTCCTTCCTCTCAGGTCTGAGCAACCACAGACCACAAAAGGGCCATAGTTTGGAGTCCAGGAGGCCCCACCAACATCACCAGGACCTCGAGCTCCGACCCAAGGAACAAGAAGTGAGCTAAGAGAGGGAAGACATAAGGGACCCAGAGTGGTCACCCCATGCTGGCTTTGCCACACCCCTTCTGCTTCAACCATCCCAACCATCCCACCTGTACTTCCAGTCCTCACCTGCATGAGCGGCCCACACCAGGCCAGGCCCAGAGAGGCAGAAGAGGGAGAGTCTCCAGGAAGTGTGAGAGGAGGTAGCAGGACTGCCCCCTCTGAGGAGGAAAGGTCACTCAGGACCCTGGACCTGACCCTGCTCCCCACGGCATTCCAAGTCTTCCTTGTAAATATGATCGATACCTAACTGAATAAAAAGCTGTCCAAGCCTCCCGCCCCAGGACTTTTTCTTGTGTATTTGTGTCATAAGATAGACAGGGGCCCAAGCTCTAAGGTCCAGTGAAGAGCTGAGGCCGGTGAATTCTATTCTCACAGACCCAAGCATTTCCTCATCTCACAGGTACCAAGACCCGTGGGCAGTAGAGAGGAGGCTGATAGGCAGCGTGGGAACCGGACCCTCCCGGTCTCTGAAAAACCCCTGCCTGTAGAAAAATGGAGATCCCCAGTAGCTCTGCAGGCTTCTGAGGCCTTGAAATCCCTTCCCTGGTTATGACCAGCATCCTCTCAACCCAGGAGTGACCTCCACCATATCCCACCTCTACCAGGAATGCCTCCCCTTTCCTTTGGGGCCTACTGAACACAAACCTCCAAGGACCTCTTTGGACGGATCTGCAGAAGGGAGGCTGAGCCTGGGGCTGCCTGTAACACAGGCAGACAAAAGTTCTGCTGAGATTTACTGCCTGCCTTTCTGCCCCAAGCTGGCAACCTTTTGGAACCCCCACCCCCTCTCAAAGATCCCAAAGGACTTCTCACCTCCCCATTCAATGGAGCCCTGCCCTGACTCTCCCCTTGTTTAACCGGCTTTGTACTCTCTAATCTTATCTGGGCTCCTTGATTCCCTCAGTCCTTCAGGTGGACAAGCTCTTTCCCTTCGCTATTTTTCTTCTTTCTCACCTGACTGGTTCCCAGAATCCTTTTACCCTCCTGAGGACCAAGACTACGTCTCCTCTGGTAGGTATCTGAAATCCCAGAATTCGGAAGTAAATCAGTCCTCTCTCCAAAAAATAATTTCAGCCTGGTTCTCATCTACCTCTTCTTCCCCAGAACAGGAATTCTTGTTCCCACCTGCTCCCCAGAGAGAACCACCAGATTGTGGCCAGGCAAAGTAGGAAGAAAGGGGCCAGATGCTGGGAGAGGGGCAAGAAGCTAGAGGTGGCGGCCCCACCACCTTTTCTTTCCTCCGGAGCCCGAGTAGATGCCCAGCACTTAGCACTCTCACAAAACCATTAGCATATTAGATGAAGTTGATAAAAACTCAAGGGTGATCTCTGTCTACAAACCCAGATGTACAAGAAGTACCTCATTTCTACTAAAGTGTCCTCAATTGAGCGGGAATTGGCAATTCCCACTCCAATCCTGAGTCTGTGTACTTAGTGAGAGAGAAATTCCACATTAGGCACTCAGAAAAGCTCACAAAAACATGAAAGAAAGGGAAAACTTTCTCTGGGCTCCCAAGCATCCTACTATTAGACATCAGTCTCACTAGTAAAAGCTGTGGCCCCTGGAGTCCCAGCAGGTATGACTCTTCGGGTGCAGGACTCTAAAACTCTTAACTCGGCTCCATATTTCAGGTGTGGAAATTCAGATAGGAGAGCTCTGGGCTTGGACCTGGCCATCCCAGACACCCCACCCCCAAAACCAACTACTTAGGTCCTGCCACTTGCCTCATCACAACCAGGGAGTAGAAGGGAGTAGAAGCCATCACCACCTTGCAAGGGGGGGTGGGGGGTGGGGGTGGCAGCCAGATCCACACGCCAACCTCCTCCTTCATGGCCTTAAAAAATTCTCTTCAACACCCTCCTTCTCCCTGCGCCTCCAGGACATAACCTATTCCCAAGTTTACTTTAAACTTGAGGCAAAGGGGAATTTGACATCAGGATGCCTCTACTCTCAGCTTTGTCAAAACACTCACTCATTTTATTTTTTTAAAGATTTATTCATCCATGCATACAAGCACTGGGGTACAGGCCAGAGGTGTGGGGGCTGAGAGGATTCACCACAGAGCGGGGAGCAGAACAGGCAGATCAACAGAAGTACACTGCTGAGGGGAGCAGCGGGCACAGCAGGAGAGGTCTGCTACACCATGTGGGTCCCCTCTCTGGCCGGCAGCAGGGATCGAACTCGTGCTGCAGTGGCTGCCGTTTGCTTCACAATGCGTTGCTCAACCCACTGCGCCACCAGGGAGGCCCACACTCACTCATTTTAAAGAGAAAAACATAGATCAAACAAAACTCCTGTTTTACTAAGTTGGCCTGCCACACTCGCATGCCTGGCATTCACAGCAAGCCCCAGCCTGAGCGTGTTATAGGGCAGGGAGAGGAGCACCCAGAAGCCCCAAGCCTGCCCTCTCTGAATGGGTTCTGCCATTTGCTGCATTAAGACAAACATACAAAACTTTTAATGGAAAGGAACTTTAATACAACTAGGGTACAATAAAGAAAGAACAAAGAATATAGTTACTAAGTTAAGCATCCAAAGTTACCCATTTTCTTGAGGGTAAAAGTTCAGCCAAATAGGATTGGCCCAAAGTAAGGCCCAAAAACCTAGCACACATTTAAAGGACCTTTCAGTAGATACCCATAGAAAAGGGTCAGAAAGAGTATAACAAGCAGGCACATGGTATGTTGTTTATTTCATGAGAGAATGAGTGACCCCTCTCCTTGTCACTGTCATCTGTGACAAGGTTGTCCTGCTCTTTCTGTAAAGTGCATAAGTTTTAAAAAACACAAATAATACATACTCATGACTTTAGAAAATAGCAAAAAGGATCAAAGCCTTTTTTTTTTTTTTCTTTTTTCCTTTTAGGGTTTTTTGTTGTTGTTGTTTCTTTGCATAGAAGGACTGAGGTGTAGGCCAGAGGTGTGGGGGATTGGAGGGAAGATTCACCACAGGCAATGGGGAGCCTAACAGGAAGATTGACTTGAATACACTGCCAAGGGGAGCAGCGGGAAGTCTGCTGCAACACTTGGGTTAGCTTCCTGACTGAGACTTAATCCCTAGGCACCAGAGAGGCCCCAAAAGCTTATTCTGAAGAACTACTTTGTGCTACTTTTTTTTTTTAAATAATTATTCCTTTATTGTAAGATTTTATTTATTTTATTTATTTTTGTGTAGAAGAACTGGGGTGTAGGCCAGAGGTACAGGAGTGAGAAGATTCACCAAAGGCAGAGCCACTGAAACACACTGCTGAGGGGAGCAGCGGACGAGACAGGAGAGGTCTGCTGCACCATGTGGGTCCCCTCCCTGGCCAGGGAATCGCACAGCCTCATAAAACCAAGTGATGGTAGTGCTAAGCCTTAGCTGTTTCTTCCAGGTATACTGTATGTTTAAATACTTTGTTCAGAGCTCTGTCTCTTGATTTATCTATTTTAAAATTTACCAACTGCATTCCTATTATAAAAAGTGGAGATTTAGCTCTCTAACCACCTCTCCTCTCCCGTCACCTTTCTCTAAATAGCATCCCACTGTATTTGCATCGTAGTCAGAGTTTATGAATGCTGTTCATTACAGCAGGTAAATGCTGTCCACTGCAGAGGCAAAGACCTGTACTATACTGACTTCTCTTTTGTCACTCAGCTATTTGTTTCTCTTAAAAGTTCTAGTTGCGATTCCTTAAAAAAAAAAAAAAAAAAACTTTTTACCTTTATCATAGCCTCAGCATTTTCAAATGCTTCATCATATGAGGTGGATGAAAGACCTAGTGTTTAAAATAACAGAGGACAGAGCCTCCCTGGTGGCCCAGTGGGTTAAGCAACGCACTATGAAGCAAACCGCAGCTACTGCAGCATGAGTTCGATCGCTGCCAGCAGCCAGTGGGGGGACCCACATGACGAAGCAGACCTCTCCTGTTGTGCCTGCTGCTCCCCTCAGCAGTGTACTTCCATTGATCTGCCTGTTCTGCTCCCCGCTCTGTCTCTGGTGAATCCTCTCACCCCCCACACCTCTGGCCTGTACCCCAGTGCTTGTATGCATAAATAAATAAATCTTTTTTTAAAAAAATAAATAAAATAAAATAATAGAGGACAATATAGAAAAACAGGGCTACCAACACAAAAGAAAATATAGGCGCTTATAATCTTAGAGGTAAAAAAAAAAAACTTCTTGAACAAGAGATAAGGCCATTACATACAAACCATAAGGGAAAAGATCAACACCATTAAATTCAAAGACAAACAGGAGTTTGGGATAAGGAGAGCAAATTAAATATGTGCATTTTTATTCACTCCTTCCTAAGCTTTACCTAAAACTGCAATGAAAGTTTCTAGTGCATATGTGTGTAAAGAAATAAATCTATAAGGAGCCAAAGGGGAAAGGAGATTATGATAATTTTCCACAAGACTGGTGCTTAAACAAGTCAATATTCAGCAAAAGTAAGTACAAAAGATAAAACAAAATCAAATTTTAAGGGTTTCCAAAGTCTTGCTCATGCATATGATAAAAATAAATTTTTGCCAAATACTAATCTGCCATTGTTCAACAGAAAAACAGTGACTGCTATACGACATGTAAAAAAGAAAGAGAAAATATTCTAAAGCTCTGTCATCCCCAGAATTACAAAATCATCACCCCCCCCCCAAATGTGAAAACTCATTGGAATCGCTGTAATCCTGAGTTTTCCTTCAACATCGAACTACCAAAGCCATCCTTTACCTTAAAACTGAGCTATCATTGTCTCCTAGCAAGGTCATCCTCAGTGCCTTCCAGAAAACTATCAATACCATGTTTGTAAATGGTTACACCACCATCACTTCCATAAAAAGAAAACACACTCATGAGAGGGCTCCATCTTGTCAGTGCTGACTCAGAATCTGAAGTCCCTGCTTTCCCTGGCTAACTCCTTCTTCATGAATCCTTTAAGGGCTTCTTCAAGACAAATATAAGTGACAGGCAGAACTAGTAAGTTCTCTTGAATTACAGCTAATGGAAATGTCTTAACTTCAGTCATATGAAGCTAAAAGTAATTCCAAACTAAGCAGCCAGATTTAATACCCCACACCCACTTCATGATACCTGGGCCACACTTTGGCTAGCCACAATCTCATTCTCTATTCATCCACCTGGCCCTTTAGAGAAATGTGATCACCAACAACAGTTAAGTTTTCTTTTGATAGCCTCCTGTTAGAAATTAAAAATGAGGCACTTGGCATTTTTCTGCCTTACTTTAATGGTACAGGAGCGTCTAAGGGGCTAGGTCGATACTTGCTATTTATGAAAGTTAAAAATTATATTGTTACCTTGCTTTAATCGTTTGCCTGTGAAACATATCTTCAGTTTCAGGCAGCTTCTTTTGTGCAGTTCTTTCCACATCCAGGTGTTACTTTCTCCTTGTAATTTGGGACAAAATGTTGTTCTGTTAAAATCGTCAATGCTTCTGTCCTTTGGCATCTGTCTTAAGCAATGAATTGCCAATATTGTGAACGTTGAAATTATCAGGCCTTCTTTTCTAAAGCCTATATCTGTAATTCTTCTAGTGGTGTCTACAATTCCCTTGCAGAGATTGAATTAGTTATATCAAGAAGCTGAAAACTTGCTTTTCTTGAAGATATCCATTTAAGCCAAAGGACCCCAGGGAAACTCTGGGGTCATGTTCTTGAAGACTTTTTCGTAGAATCGTGGATCGTGCTAATAGCAATTTTCGATCCAATATTAAGAGATTAAGAAAATTCCACTTCTGATTACTTGAGCTGCCGGCTGCAATTTCAGTTCAGAATACACCCCCTACCCGCCCGCCTGCCTAGTAACGCCACAGGCTGTGAATCATTATTGCCCGGCTCTGCCACTAGGTGACAGCGTGGTCACCTAAAACCTCCATCCGCTAATCGCGAACGGCGGGCTTGTGGGCTGACGTCTCTGTTCTCATTTCTTTAAATCTCACTAGAATATAATTATTTTTTTCTCTTTATTGTTCACTTCAGATGTGCCTCATGCAAAGTTAGAGGTCTAGCGCTTTCCTATGTCCACTGACGACAAAAGCTGAAGAAACTTTTTGGCCGCGTCCAGGTTGAAGCCCTTCACCCTCGGGCGCCGAGCATCTCGCCCGGCTCAGACTCACAATAAACCTCCACTGAATAAAGAAAGCTTTTCTTCGACTTGACACCGTAATTAAATGGTTTAAAGAACCGATCGGTGCGGGTTATTTATGCTGCAAAGGGAGGGCGGAGGTGATGTGAACTTCCTTCGCCTTTGAGGCAGACATTATTTCATGTCTTCAGTGCTGGGCGCCGCGGACCCCGGGTGAGTGGGCACGCCGGGGTGGGAGGACCAACACCGGCTGACAAACACGAGCCTCCGCCCGCGCGCCTCGGCCCACCGGGTGCCGACGGCTTCCCGGCTCGAACGGCCGGCATTTGGCCGAAGGGCCCGAGTGATGGGCCCCGGGTAACGGCCGCGGGAGAACTTCCGCCCCTGGTCCTGGAGATGGGGGGTGGGGGGGAGACGGTGCGGGCCCGCCCCCGGGTCGAGTCGCCCCCGCACTTCCGCCTCGGGCGCTGGGACCCTCAGGCTCGGAGCCCCGGGAACGGCGAGGCCTAGAGAGAAGAGAGCCCCAGAGGTCTCGCCAGAACTAGGGACTTTGGTTCCAATGCGCTTCCTTGGTTTTCGGCTGAAACGAGTGTGGGGCTCACCCCGCCCTGTTTGAGCACCCCCGCGCGGCCAGAGCCGCGCCCCGTTGCAGAGCTTCTCTTCACAGGCTGTGGCATTGCATCTCGGCCTTTTGGGTAAGATCAAGTGCGCAGGCGGTGGCACCCCCTGCAGGCCTGGGAGAGAGGACACATCCGCGCATACGGTCTGGACACTCGGCCACTTACCCTTCCTCCCCCCTCCACACATACACAGGGGTGACAGACACGCCAGTCACACACAGCTCCACGACACAATTCAGGATACGCCTAACCATACGCCAACAAATACTTAGACTAGGCGAGGGTCTCTCCTCACAATCATTCACGCCCTTACCACAGATTGGTTGATTTCCCCAGGTCTAGCTATTCCTCCCTAATGGCTCAGGTGGCTCCGTCCAAAATCTCTGACCCCTGCGACTTCGAATCGGTATAAAGGTGAAGTAGGATCCTTGAAGGAGGCTGGGCCAGGCTGGGCTGAGTACCCTGAGATGGAACCAGATGTGCCCAGGGCTCACTCCGCAAAAGCGGCCTGACTGGGGAGGGGCACAATGAAGCACATGGAGGACTCCGTGTACAGTCAAAGCCTATTTCAAACTCAACCTCCCTGGTCTTCAGCCCACACCCCCATTAGATAAAAGGAGTGGGTATCTTCAACCTTCCACCTTTGGGGCCTGTGTCCTCTCCCTTTGCCATGATTATGGGTACTGAAAGGTTTCGGAGTGGTTGGACAAGAGAGCAAGTGAGAGAGAAGGGGAGAGAGAAAGAACCAGACCATGTTTCTAACCAGCAGGAACTTTTATTGCGCTCCCAGGGAGGTTCTCCAATCCCCACTCTGGGGATCGGGGAAGTCGCACCCAGGTTACAGGCTGGGGTGGGGGTGTGGGGGTGTTTTATAGGCAGGTTACTTTAGGAGTGAAAAATTTTGAAGTTCCTTCTGGCAGGAAGGTTGTGATAGGAAGTCGTTGGTGGTGATCCATATCAAAGCCCCCAGGTTGCTTTCAGGTTCCCCTGCATTCCAGGGCCCGCATTCCACTGGGATTGAGCTACTGAGTCACATGTCATGCTGTTCCACATCCAGAGCAACTTACTGTCACCATCTTATCTTGGTTACTGCTTCTCAGAACTGCTGCCCTGGGAGTCTGGGTGAGAGGTTTTGTTACAGGGCAGGGAGAGGAGCACCCCAGAACCCCCAAGCCTGCCCTCTTTGAATGGGTTCTGCCATCCGCCGCATTAAGACAAACATATAAAACCTT
>JAGFMF010012211.1:29836-59498 GCA_019455555.1 Galemys pyrenaicus
TCCAAGACCAAAAAGCAAGCACAGTTTCTTCACATGTCCCTCTGCTCCACGTGCCTCATCCAGGTCTCCTTGCTGTTCTCCATCTTCCTTTCTTCCCCTCTCTTCTCTGCAGAAATTTTTTTTTTCTCCTCAGCTCCACCCACTTAGGGCGGAACCAGGATTTTTAAAACTTCCCCTTTTCCTGGAACCACCCTGTTACAGTTTGAGTGAGGGGCGCCTGAGTGAGGGGCCTGTGTGACCTTTCAGATACCATCATCAAATCTGTAGATTCCACCAGAATCTGACCAGTTCTCATCAACTCATCAACATCATGTCCTCCCTGCATTATTGCAATAACCGCCAACCTTGTCTCCATACGTCCAGTCTTTTTTAAGATTTATTCTAGGGGCCTCCCTGGTGGCGCAGTGGGTTAAGCAACACACTATGGAGCAAACTGCAGCCACTGCAGCATGAGTTCGATCCCTGATGCTGGCTGGGGAGGTGGCCCACATGGTGCAGCGGACCTCTCCTGCCTCGCCCTCTGCTCCTGTATTTCAGTCAGTCTGCCTGTTCTGCTCCCTACTCTGTCTCTGGTGAATCCTCTCACCCCACCCTACACATCTGGCCTGTACCCCAGTTCTCATATGCATAAATAAAATAAATCTTTAATAAAAAAAGATTTATTCTATTTATTTATGCATAGAAGAATTGGAGTGTAGGTCAGATTTGCAGGAGGTGAGAGGATTCACCCAAGACAGAGCAGGGAGCAGTAAAGAAGGATTCACTGAAATACACTCCTAAGGGGAGCAGCAGGTAAGACAGGATTGGTCTGCTGCACCATATGGGTTAGCTCCCTGGCCAGGATCAAACTCAGGCCACAGCAGTTATAGCACTGAGACTTAACCCCTAGGCCACCAGGGAAGCCCCATGCTTCCATTCTTGCATCACTTTGGCCTATTCTGCATCTGACAGCTAGAAGAAGTCTATAAAATGTCATATTATGTCACACCTCTGTTCAAAACTCCCCCCAACACACACACACCTTCTCACTCACAGTAAGACAAACCCTACATAGGCCGATGCTATCCGCTATCCGACCTCTGCTCTCTGTACCTCCTACCACTCTAGGCTTTGCCTCTGGCTTCTGGTAACATTAGCCTCCTGAAACCCAACCTCACCTCAAAACCTTCATACTTGCTGTTTACCTAGAATCTTCCCCAGATCTCTGCCTGGCTCTCTCCCTCCCCTTCAGATGAGCTCTCTGCTCAGATGTTATCAGTAAAGGCTTTCCTTAACACTCTCCCCAGATAGTCCCTCCCTATCCCTTGGCCTTCTTTGTTTTTCTTCATAACCCTTATTGTCATCCCACACAATATATCTTTTTCTTGTTTGCTTGGTGCCTATCACCTTCATTAGAATAAAAATTCTGCAAGACTTTTGTTTACTGTGTTCTAGTGCCAAGAACAATGTCTGGAACATAGGAGGCCCTAAATAAATATTCATAGGATGAAAGTGGTACAGATGCCTTGTTTATTATTATTTCATTATTTCACTCTTTCGTGAGGATTCTCAGGATCTTTCCCAAGAGGGGTTCCAGGCAGAGAAAACTGAAATTCAATTGAAGCTTCAGTGCCAGCTATGTACTATATTATCAGTCAGGACTTTCCCAGAAAGGTTTAATGGAAAGAAATTTCGTGAAGGGACCATTTACAGAGGTGAGGGCAGGGATGCTGCGGACACCCCCTGCACATGAATCAGTATCACTCCAAATCTCATGCCATCTCTCCTTCCTGACAAAGTAGACATTAAGTGTCCTTCCTGAAATTCTGCCACTGAGACCACTTACCTTCATCACTGTCTTTCAGGGCCATCCCTGGATGGGACTCTAAATGGCTGCTACTTCTGACTGATGGTAGGATACCTTAGAGGCCCATCTGAAAATGAAGGCTATGCCTTTCATCCCCATGTTAACTGTGGAAAACTTCTCCAAAATGGCTTAAGTATTATCAGGAAAAGAAGCAGTAAACAATATAAGTAAGAATCTGAACCACCTGCTCATGCTTTTACTCATTCCTTCTGAAACTTCTAGGGCCTGGTCTGTATGTGAAACAGCGTGGTCCCCAGGGAAAGGGGAGGTTCCAGTTTCCCTGTTCCACCAGAGGCTATCCCTGCCCTACCCAAGGAAGGGTGGAACTGAGCAGGGAAATTGGAAAGGAAACTAGGGGGAGAAAGGAAGCAGGATGGTGAGCCAGGAGAACAAGAGGAGGCAGATGGAGCAGAGAGACATGTGAAGAAGTTGCACTTGGGTTTTGGTCCTAGACTGAAACAGATATGGGTGAGAGACCTGTGGGGAGGTTAACAATGGCAGTTTTTATCTTGATTTTGATTTTGCTCTTTTCCTTCCAGGTTTGTGTTGTTCCTTCCGCCCCTTTCCTATAGGTCCCCAGCAGAAGGTGCTTTAGACTTGTGGCAGGCTTCCCGGCCTCGCTTTGGGCCAACCCTGTTTGGCTCGGCATTTACCCACAAGGTAATGGGTAACTTCGAGTGCTTGATTTGGAAACTTTATTCTTCCTCTTTTCTGCCTGCACACTAATTGTATTAAAGTTCCTTTCCAGTGAAGGTCTTACACACGAGAGTATGTTTTGTCTTGAAGCAGCAGATGACAGAACCTATTTAGAGCAGGCAGGTTAGGGGTTCTAGGGTGCTCCTCTCCCTGTCTCCCTGTATATCCTCTCCCTAAACATATATGTACAATGTCCATCTCACCAGGGCATGCTGAGGGGCACGTTCAGCTACATGATATGCTATAGTTCACACTGTCACTGTGTGAACTATAATCTGAGTCTTAGACCAGGACCCAGGAGCAAGTTTCTTTTTTTTTTTCTTTTTTAAGATTTATTTATTTATGCATACAAAAACTGGGTACAGGCCAGAGGTGTTGGGGGTAAGAAGATTCACCAGAGACAGAGTTGGGAACAAAACAGGCAGACAGACTGAAATACACTGCTGAGGGTACGAGTGGGCGAGACAGGAGAGGTCTGCTGCGCCATGAGGGTCAGCTCCCTGGCCAGGAATCAAATTTGTGCTGCAGATGCTTCATAGTGCTGCGGCTTAACCCCCTGCATCACCAGGGAGGCCCAGGGGTTGCTTTTCAACTAGAAAATAATCATTAGCAGAAGAGACCTGGCCTTACTCCAGCACCCCCAAGGGCCTCTGCTATAATTCTAGCATAAGGGATATGATGGAGTTATACATTTACTCTATGTTGCAACTCTACAATCCCTACAATCAGGTCTTGGACTTGCTCCTCAGCTATATCTACCATGTGGTCACATAAAATAAAGATTACTTAAGAATGCCACAGATTATCTGTTCTCCACCCATACTTTGAGTTAGACATTCATGATCTTTTTTTTTTTAAGATTTTTATTTACCCATGCATACAAGAGCTGGGGTACAGGCCAGAGATGCGGGGGGTGAGAGGATTCACCAGAGACAGAGTGGGGAGCAGAACAGGCAGACTGACCGAAACACACTGCTGAGGGGAGCAGCGCACAGGAGAGGTCTGCCTCACCATGTGGGTCCCCTCCCCGGCCGGCAGCAGGGATCGAACTCGAGCTGTAATGGCTGTGGCCTGCTTCACAGTGCGTTGCTTAACCCACTGCGCTACCAGAGAGGCCCGACATTCATGATCTTAATCTCATCTTTTTAGATGTAATTTTGCTAGCACAATGAGAAACTGGCAGTACACCAAAAATATATATAACCACCACTTGAAATCACCACTTATGGCCATAGAAACTAGGCACATCAGGCATTTTATCTCCTAATGTCTTAATCCTCTATCCACCACACACCTCACTGTGATAGTCTAAGTGTTTGCAATGTTTCTGTGTGCTCCAAATTACCAGTCCCCTTTCCACCTCGCAAGGAGATTATCCATGCACTCATCAAATATATGAGCTACCCACCACTAGGATTTGGGAAGTGTATTTCCTGAGATGTCTTCTGCTAAGTCATAATCCTGGGAGGGCTGGGCAGGGAAACAGATGGCACTCAAAAAATGTTAACCAAAAAGACATCAATAAGAAGTGAGATCAGGATTAAGGAACCAATATGAGATGGCAAGGCACCCAGGCATCTATAGCAAAGTAGTGGGAAAATACAGCAAAGCCTCAAGGGGCGAGAGGAGGGAACAGTGTTCCAGGAGCCTTAGAGATAGAGCAATCCAAAAGGACCTCAGCTGTAAAACAATGGCCCTCAAACTTCAGCATCTAGAGGAGATATTAAATACAGCTTACTCCTAGAGGTCTGAAGTAGGACCTGAGAATTTGCATATCTAACAAGCTCCAGAAGATGCTGAAGCTGCTGTCTGAGCCCACTCTTTGAAAACAACTGCCGTTCACTACCAGAACAGCAGCAAGGTGAAGGACTGGGGAATTCATGACCCATCCTTTCTCTCCTGCCACCCACTGATCTCCTGCTGCCACCGGCATGGGCCAAACCCAAACGGAAGCTAAAGTTACTTATTGATCATGAGTCACTAGGTCTGCAGAAGTTGATCTTCCACAGCTAAGTGGAGAATGAGGGGCCATGCGCCGAAGGATGGCTCAGTGGAAAGGAGGGCTAGATAGATGCATTGACACATATCGGACTGAAAGGCCAGAATAATAATAATGATCAACATTTGAATGAGGGTTGATTGTGTGCCAGCCACTAACTAAGGGTCTTACTTAATTACCCCATTTAATCCTAAAATGTAGAACTACGGCCATTCCTATTTTATGAATAACAACGTTAAGACGCAGAAACTGGATAAGGTGCACGTGGACACACAGCTAGCCAGTGGTGGAATCTGGATCCTGACCTGGGTGCATCAGCTGCAGTCTCACTCCTCTGTCTTGCCCTGTGATCCAGGGATAAGCAAGACAATAGCGAAGAGATATATTGACAACATACAATAAATCTAGGGCAAAGGGTACCTGGTTCAAGACCCTTGCCACATGACCCTTGCCAAGTGAGACTCATTCCTTATGTGGAAAACAGGAATAACAACAGATCAATAATAAAAACTAGAACATGTTGGGCCCCCAGGTTGAGCGTGTGCAATGCAGCACCCACGAGTTCAGAAGGGGCACACAGAGGGCATGGTGGACCCTGAACTCTCTACCTGGCTCCCCAGGCTGCCCAGGCTTGGAGTGGGCACTGGATGCCCCAGAGGTGGTGAGTTTGGCTAAAACCAGCTCCTCAGGCTGCCCACCTTGCCACAAGAGCTCAGGTGGCTCCTGCAGAGGTAACTTCAGCCTCACAGAAAACAAGCTGAGTACTCAGGGTTCCTGCAGGGGAGGGAAAGGACTTTGGCACTTCCCAGTGGCCGTCCCCTCACTGAAGCCTCATGGTGGCATCAGGTGCCCCTGGCGTTGTGCTGGTGGCTGTCCTGTAGAAGCTTGTGTGATGGCGGGAGTGTGTAGCCACTCTGGAGAAGGAGCTGACCACGGGACCACAGGCCCCAAAGCTGAAAACTGAGCACCCAGAGGTCCTGCAGATCCTGATGGAGGGATGTGCACTGGCCACACACACCAACCACATCTGCCATTTCAAATGATGCTGCTCCAGTGGGGTGAGGAGGTCATCTTGCAGTCATACCCCTTCACACTGCCCAACCTGGGCAGCGTGCCCAGCACTGCCAGCCTGCCACACTCAACCTGTGCACGGTGGAGGACCACAACACCTGGCACTTCCACTTCATGGCACTGCCAGCAGCCGCCCTGAGCTTCCTGCCCAAGCTAGTGTTCATGCCTGACATGACCACCATCACCAGCCACTTCAACCCCAACACCCTGCACATCCTTGCGGTGACCTGGTGCCTCTCTCCTATACCCTGTGGCAGGTCCCTGGCCTGGCCATTCTTCATGGAGGACACACACCTGGACTTCAACAAGTTTCTCAGCCCCAAGCAACCACTGCTACCAGCACAGCTGAAGACCCTGAGCTAGCTGCGGTGCTTCTGCCAGGCTTTGGTGCACCTCTCCAAGATCACTGCCTCTCACCAGTATGGCTGGCTTCGTCCAACTCCAGATCCCAAAGGTCAACATCCCGTCCCCAGCAGTTTGCACAATCCACATAGGCCTCCCCAGGCAAGAAGTATGCTGTGGCCGTTAGCCATACCTAGAACAGACCCATCCTGAATGTGGCGGTGACGCTGCTGGCTCTGACCCCGGAGTTTCTGATGAACACAGTGCCACACACCTGGACGATCGTGCCTTTGTAGATGCTGCGCAGCTCCAGTCAGCATGGTCAGGGTGCAGCTGGTCACTGCCCTCTTTTTCCCCGAGACAAACTATGGTAGAGCTCTTCCCTGTATGCTGCCAGGCCTGACCAGTCTTCCTACAAGACTCTGGCCATGCTACCAGGCAGAGACCTCCAGATATAGCCTGGTGGAACATGGTGCCAGAGAAAACCACCAAGCACCCTGAGCAGCCTGGGGTCTAGGAGGCCATCACACACCTCGTTGCCGGAACCCGGGGTGTCCCTTTCAAATCTACCAAGACACCACGGGTGAACAAACATCCAGACCACATAGAACGTGGCAAATGGGTGGCCAGGCCACGAAAGCCAAGGTGGACAGTCAGCCTCCACTAGACAAGGTGTGTGAGATGCAGTGCCAGATGTCCTGACAGGCCCCAAAGGACCTCAAGTATCTGAAGATGAGGAAGATAAAGTACAAGGCGTGGCTCTAGGGCAGGGGCAGGACACCTGTGCGCCTTACGTCTGGCAGAACCACACTGAGCACGACATGCCCTGCACAACCTACCTGGCGGGTCCACTGCAACTCCAACAAGATGCCCTGGGACCCTTTACCGATGTGCTGGTATACAGCAGGGACTTGGGGGAGCCCCTGGGGCTGCTAGACCCGTGGTGGTTTCTGGAAATTATCTATTTATTTGCTGAGCAGGCCTGTGTCTCTGTGACTTCTTACTGCATCTGGGATGTGGGGTCCATGGCACTCTCCTTTGTAGCGTGGTAACGGGACTCCCGGCCCTCTTCTCCCATCCTGAACATCCATACCCCTAGAAGAGGAGGAAGAGGAGAAAGAAGAAAAAGATAAGAATCTCAGGGAATCTCTTTGGCTAAGAGATTACGTTGTTCTCAACTGAGTCTTTCTGATCGGTACCCTGGTTTCTGGAAATTCCTAATAATAGTGTGGTTATTTGGGTGGGTGGTTTATGAGCTTCCATCAACAGGAAATTTACCTGCATTCAGGTGAAGTGTGTGTTTGGAACACCCATTAGATGACTATAAACAAAACTAACAATATTAATAACATAAACTACTCCATGACTGCTGGGAATCTTAAGCAAGGTAATAGTGGAGTTACAGAGCCTAGCACATAGTAAGCAACCAGAAACACTATTATTCTTTCTATTGTTAATGGTTAGAAAGAGAAACCAGGAACTTACGCGGGAAACACCCCCCCCAACTCCCTCCCCATCCAACAGAAGGGGACGGTAGCAGGAGTGACCCACAGATTAATGTCTCATTTGAGACCGTTCCTTCTAGTCTATCTCTGCTCTGTCTCATAAAGATGGGAAATTATTTGCCCCCTTCCCCTGCCCCATCTGTTTATTCCTTGAAATTTGGAGATTTGTCTGATTATGAGCTGGCCAATCCCTCTCCTTAGAAATCCCCTCTTGGTTTCCAGGATCAAGAGAAGGGGGAAGATGAAGGGGGCTCCCAGACTAGTCTCCCTGCAGTTGTTCTAGATGTTGGGCTGAAATGATAACTAGAGAAAGGGGCAGAGCTTGCTGGGCCATGACACTGGTTCGCACACAACAGATGACCTGGGGTGTGGGCTACCTCAGGCTCTACTTGTCTCCTCAGGGCACCAGGGAGCCTTTTTCACCATCAGCACCAGAAAGAAAGGAACCAGAAAAAATAGTGAAGGCAAGGCATGCATCTAGGGAAGGGGACACACTCTTCGCTGGTCCCCAATCCCGAGAGCACCTCCAAAACCCAGCCCAGCCCTACGGTGGGTAGTGCAAATTCCACCAAAGAGGTGCAGGTCCCTTCTCTGCAGCCGATAGCACCAGGCTCTTGGTGAGTCTTGGCCAAGTTGCAAACTGCTTAGGTTCTCAGAGCCAAAGCCAAAGAAAGCAAAGAGGGGGGAAGCAGTTGGGGGAGAAGGCGGGGCAGGGTCAGCTTCCATTAGAAAGGGGGGCAAAGGGGAATCCACAGAGGGGAATTTCTGAGCAGAGAAAGCAAAAGTTCTGGGCTATAAATCAGAGTCACAGCCCAAAGGCTCACACAGCCTTTCGCACTTACACTTGCGGTCCCCTCTCTGCTGCCTGGACATCCGCGCACTCCCCACTGCACCCTCTGGCTCCCATCCTCAGCCTCACACCCTTCTGCACAGCCGAGACTCCGCACCCTGTGCCGGCTGTCCTCGTCCTGTCTGCTCCGTCTGCTCCATGGCGTCTCACACAGCTGCACTACTGGCCCTTAGTCTGCTGACTCTCGGGCCCTCCCCTGGTAAGGCTGAGGGGAGCGCAGGGAGAGGGATGGTGTGGGAGAGAGGGGAAAGGTGTCTAGATCTCCGAGGACCTGGCGTTGCTGGCTGTGAGGGACACTGAGTCAGGGCTGCATGTTTAGGTGAACTTGGGGGCTCTGTGCCCTAAGCGTGTAGGTGTATCTGGGCCCCTGAATTCCAATGTGTCTGTCTGTTCATGTGTTCCAGGGGCTGTGGCTGCCCTTTTCTCTCCAGGCTTTCTTTTCTGCTGCCTCCAATTCCCAGGCAGAAGGAGAGAGTGACATGTATTTGCTTAAATGGGGGGAGAATGGGAGACTTTAAGACTAGGCATCAAAATATTTAATGCTTCGTAAGGTCTAAAACATCTATCTCCTGCCACCCTACCCCCACCCACACCCTCCTCACACCAGTGCTGGGACCAGCATTAACTCTTCATTTGTGGGGTGGTTGAGAGTTCCAGAGAGAGAAGTTGGGATTACTGTGGCAGCAGGAAGACAAATGTAGTGCTCAGAGCAGTGGCCATTTACCAAAAGGTTTAAAAATACCTCAAAACATTTGGCAACCAGCAGGGCCATATTAGCACACACCAGAGTTAATCCCGATTAGGGGTCCTTAATCCCGGTTAGGGCCTCCCCTCCTAGGGTCCCTGTGCTCAGCCTGCCTTCTTTCGGTTCCCTTCCCCAGCTCTGAGTGGGGCCAACGATGCAGAAGACTGCTGCCTGTCTGTGACCCAGCACCCCATCCCCGGGCACATTGTGCGAGCCTTCCGCTTCCTGCTCATCAAGGATGGCTGCAGAATGCCTGCCGTGGTGTGAGTTCTGGGAGCAGCATGTCTACCTCCTCTCCCCGCTCAGTCCCTGGCAATACCCCCACCTGCTTCTCTCTCTTCTTCCCAAGTCCAACCCTCAGCCAAGTCCCTGAAACAGGCTCCCAGATCTGGACCCCAGCCTCTGTCCAGAAAGCTGGGTTCCAAAGCTCCATCCTCTCTGACCTCTGACTCCAGGTTCACCACAGTAAGAGGTCGCCAGCTCTGTGCACCCCTAAACCAGCCCTGGGTGACCCGCATCATCCGGAGACTGCAGAAGAACTCTGCCAAGGCAAGCCTGACCCTCCTTAGCCTGACCTCCTCCCTCTGAGACCCTGCCCAAGACCCCAGCCCATGACCCTGCCTCACCTTCCTCCCCCAGAACAAGCACCCCAGAAGGAGCCCGATATCTGAGTGAAGGGGTGTGCATTCACCACTGCCCTGAGGAACCAAGGACCTGAAGGGAGAACCAGTCTTCCAGCTCCTGCACCAGGCCTGAGCCAGCGGGGTCAGTGTGGCGTGAACCTAGAAGCAGCATGGTTTCTCACTGCCCAGACTGCAATGCTTCCAATAAAACCCACTCACCACAGATCTGTGTGCTGTGTGTGTGATGTCCGACCCGAGGACTGGGAGGAACAGGAAGGGGGGATGGAATGGCAGGACATATTTCCCACCCTGAAGCCTGAGCAACCTCCTCACCTACCTCCACCTAAGGCTGTATTCTCACCTTCAGCCCCCACAGCCAGGGCCCCACCTCACGTCTCCTCAAAGTCCTGTCATGGTCCATGGTTCAGTGACAGTTCGCTGGATAAGCCAAACTCTCAGGCCTCTCAGATTTTGTGTCCGAGGCAGGTGATCAAGCATCCAGGTGTCTCAGGGATCAGGTGTCACTGTGGGAAAGGTAGTTGTTGCAAACCCACTCTCATTGCTAGGTGGGGGACAGACCACCCACTTATAATGCCTGGGGGAAAGTACCCATCCATCACGAATGCTGCTCCCTCTGTCTGGAACACTGTTCTCCACCTGGCCTCCCACCTGGATCTAGGTAGCTCTCACTCCAGGAAGTCTCCCCTGACTCCAGGCCAGGTTAGGTAGCCTCCCTCGTCCCAAGCTCCCAGGGATCCTTGGCAGCTTTGTCACACCGAGCTATGATTGCTTGTTTGTACTGTGTAGACATGGACCGTGTCTATTTTGGCTTCCACTGTCTTCCCAGTGTCCAGCACACTTACTGGCACAAGGTAGTCAGTCAGTAAATATTTGTCTTGAGAATTAGTAAATATGTGGGGAAAGAATTGGCAGCAGGGATGTAGGTCTCTCTATCCACACAGAATCTGACCTGCAGGTCAGCTCTCTCCTCTGGCTCAGTCAGTCTGGTCCAGGTCCAGGCCATCTGGGCGATCCTGGGGCCTTGCTTCTCAGGGACCCGGACAGATTTGGGAGCCAGAGGTCAGAGATGGGAGAGATCCCAGAGGGCGGGAGAAGGAGCAGCCAGAGGACCTAGAAAAATTTACCACATAGGCCTAGGGCATCCCTGACCAGGAGAGTCATAGGGAAGGGGGGAGATGAAAAAAAAACAAAAACACTATGGGGGGGGGGGGGGAAGCCCTGTGATTTACTGAGTCTCCTACAGAGCTTCTCTGGGAGGAGTGAACTTTTCTGGAGCTGGGAAGTCTCTTAGGCAAGGGACTCTTAACTGCAGCCTCTTAGTGCCTGGCCGTGCGGGAGCAATGAGGCTGTGCCTCTGCGGCCGATGGCAGCTTGGACACCGGGCTGTGAGTACCCTAACCTGGGAAGGGGGGCCCTCATACCATGTGCCTCGTCTGATAACAAAACCAGGTCTGTGCAAGCCTGTGCAGCGCCCCTGAGAAGGGGGACATGGCGAAGGGGTTTTGCCAGCCCCGCCTCGCTGAACTGAGAGCATAGCAACTTCTTGTCCCGCTCTGCTCCTAGAAGTAGGTATTCAAAACCTCAGCCATCGCAGGTCTGAAATCACTAGGCGTGGGAAGGGTGGGAATAGTTTGCAAGAGCAACATCCATGGCTAGGAAGCTTGGCTTGGCTACCTAGGGGGAATTACCCATCCATTCATGCATCCACCCATCCATCCATCTAGCTGTCTCTGCATCCATTAGACCTTCATCCATCCATCCACTCATCCACCCACCACCCACCCACCCCTCCATTAATCCATCCATCAAGTCAAACAGCCATGGAGTTCCAGAGGCTCCAGCTGTCGACAGCCCGTGGACCCTGCATACTACACCCCAGCGAGCAGAGGACAAACACAGGTGTGAGGGGGCACATTGTCTCAAATCCTTCTCAGTTCCCAGTAAAGCCAAGTGGAGGTCAGCTTGTGTGAGATGTAGACACAAACCATGCATCTGGACTCTCAGGAGAACAGACAGAATAGGGGAGGGGAGGTTACAAGCCCCTGAGGAAGGTACTACTAAAACAGAGGAACTGGACACTGCACCCCCAACTGGGGGTTAGAGGCCCTGGATTCATTGCCCAGCCCCAGCTCCCAGTCCTGTTTCTGACTTTCACAGTGTGACTCCAAGCAAGTCTCTTCTACTCTCCCCATTCCTAAGCCTTGATCCCCCCATCTGTTAGGAGGTTAGTTTTTAAGAGTCCCTCCAAACAAAAGACTTGAATCAGGGACCTCCCTAGTTCTCTCAGCACTATCATGCTATTACTGCTGCAGCCTGAATTTAATCCTGGCCAGGGAGGGGACCCACATGGCACAGCAGACCCCTCCTGTCTCGCCCGCTGCTCCCCTCCTCTGTGTAGTTCAGTAGATCTGCCTGTTTTGCTCCCCACTCTGTCTCTAGTGAATTCTCTCACCACCACCACCCCCCACACCTCTGGACTGCACCCCAGTTCTTGCATACATAAATAAATAAAAATAAATCTCTAGTGACAGGAAGGCACAGGGCAGTTTCTCTATAATCTCAGCAGACAAGTAAAGGAATCCCGGAGCCATCGGTGGCTTTTTCAGGTTTTTATTGATCTTTCTGCATCATTTGCAGTGAGGTAACCAGAGCAGGCAGGGGGCCAAGGGGCCAGGAGGCTGGCAGGCTCCCAGCCCCTGGTGAATCTTCACTCTCTGGGCTCTCTACTGCTGCTGCTACCGCTTCTGTTGAGCTTCTCTTGTGCTGCCTCTGCTGCTTACGCCTTTTCTTTACGCTGCTTACTGCTGCCGGCTTCTCTGTGACGCCGTCCTAATATGCCCAGCCTCTCAGCCCAGGTGCGCCCACTTGCGCACACCCTCACCCTCCTCCAGGTGCCGCCATCAGGCATGCGTGCAGGGCCACAGGGGTCTATCATTGATGCTAATGGTGAGAGGGCAGAAAAACTTGATAATATCCATTTACCCTAAAAAATCTTAAAAAAAAACTAAGACTTGAGTCTCAGACTAAAACCCCAACCCCAAGAGTTCAGAAATGTTTCCTTTTTCCTTTCCTGGGGCCTTGGGGGCAACCCTCTGGGTACAAAGGGGAAACTGAGGCTCAGGATGAGAATAATCCAGGAGCTAGTGAAGACACTTGGCTAGCCCCCTGCTAGATACTGGAGACATGGAGATTAAAATATTTTGAGGAATCAAGAAGCAAGCCTGAAGGGGTACACCCCAGAGCCTCAACCTCCCACCCCTCCTCCAGGCAGTACCTTCCCTCCCTTCTTTCCCCCTCCCTCTTTTTCCCACTTGAAGGCGTCTGAACCCCTCCTGGGTACTGGGTCTTATCTCCCTACAAGATACAAGGGCTTAGCCCAGCCATCTATAAATTATCCCATTTGTAGGGTCAGAGAACAATCAGGTCTTTCCACCTTCCCACCACTGTGATGATGGACACCTGCGGTGCTGCGAGCATTCCAGGGTGGGCATGCGCAAGTGGGCGCACCTGAGTTAGACATGGGCTTAAATGGGCGGCGTCATGAGGACGCCAGGACCAACAGGACGGACAAGACCGACAGCGAGAGCACCAATGAGCAGCAGTGAGAGCAGCAGTGAGAGCAGCGGGAGAACGGAAGAGCAGTAAAGCAGCTGAGAGAGTGAGATACACCGGGGGCTGGGAGGCTTGCCAGCCTCCTGGACCCCCGGCACCCCTGCCTGCCATGTACCTAATGCTACCTCTGATGTAGAGATCAATAAAAGCATTAAAAGCCACCGAGAGCTCTAAGACACCCTTCCTTGACCCGTCTGCCAGGAACCATCCCGAACCCACTGTGTGCCACCTTTCCTGCCGCTGCACCATCCCCGTCAAGCATTCTCACCACTGTGACTCCACCTAACCAATACCTGCTCTCCATTCCACTATGACTCACTGCCAAGTGTTGTAGCTTTATTAGCCTGCATCTTAGCAGGCCAGCGGCCTACCTGCCTACCTGAAAATGATGAGATCACCTGCCCTCTGAGGGGTAGTATGGATTCCCAGCTCCCCAATGAGGATACAGGGGCCTCACTGTCTGCCTCCAGGTAGCACCTTCTTCTCAGGGTACATGGTGCCTGTTACAGATTAAAGGTCAGCAGTGGGTGATACTTCCCCTGGGCTTTGGAGTGTACTTCCCCACCATGAAGGCCTATGGGTCTCGCAGACAGCATCTACCCAGAGGGATCAAACACCCCTGCTCAGGAAGCTCTCAGCCTGTGTGGTGGACAAAGAGCTCCCTGTCTTGTCCATTAATAGAGTTCTCAGGGGAAAAGATGAGGCCTTACCCATTTCCATTGAGAATGCTGTCCAGCACAAGAACTGGCATGGAACAAGCCCCAGCATCCATCTGATTAACAAAACCTGGAACTGATCATGGCCCTTTCCCACCATGCCCCCGCTGCTACCACTCACACCTGGAGCACAGCCAGTTTTCAAGACAGTCTCTGGGCATATGTAAGCGTCTGCGCCAAGCCAGCCCCATACGGTTTTGATCAAATTTTCATCATCTTGTGTTTGATTTTTCGGTAAGCCCCTACCCCAGGCCTCCCTTCAACAGCCTCCGGGAAACTCAGAAACAGCCAGAAAACTTTGGAACTAACAGTCTCACAAAGGAGCACAAACTTCCCAAGTGGGGGCTTTCCTCCAAGAGCCCCTCGAGCATCAGCAGGCACGTCACTGGTCAGAGAGCTTCTCCCATGGACCGAGACTTCACTTGGAAAGATAAGGCTCTGCGTATCCACCAATTCAATGCCAGCGTTGGTAAGATGCGGGGCACAGCTTTCAGTGCCAGTATCATTCTCATGTTACAACCAAGGAAACCGAAGTGCAGAGGTGAAGTAACTTGCCCGGGTGCAAAAGCTAATAATGTGGCAGAGCTCGGGTTCCCACTTGCGCAGTTTGGCTCCAGAATCTGTTCTCTTTGCTACTACCACTTCTCTGAGCTGACCCACTTCCTATATAAAAACGGGAACAACACAACAGAGCCAGGTGAGGGAAAGAGGGAAAGCCATTTTTTTGGGGTGCTGACCATGAGCCAGGCGCCAAGCTGAGTCCATCGTGTGCATTATATCCTCACTTCCCCATGTGGCGGGGATAGCTAGTCCCATTGTATATGAGAGACCCCCCCGAACTACACTCAACTAGTGAATAGAAAACCTGAGACTGCAGCCCAAGCCTGTCTCATCCCCACATTTGAGCTGAGGGCTGCAGGGTAGTGTCCAGAGGTGTGAAAAGCCTCGGCTTGCTAGAAAGAGCTGGAAAAAAACAAGAGGCGAAACTGAGCAGGACCCAGGTGCTCAAACCCAGACACAAAAATGCCCCCTGAAAGGCCTCCAGCCACAGGAGCCACTCAAGCAGAGGAGAGCCAGCTTCCAGAGCCTCAAATAGGAGGTCTGGAGGTCTGCTCAGGTTGACTTTCCCAAGACCCGAGCTGTGGAGGAGGGGACTAAGCAACCACTGTGCTCGCCAGAGGAGTACTGGAGCCCAGAGCCTGGAGCCCGGGATCTCCTGATGTTAAAACACAAGGACAAAGGGCCTCCCTGTGGCCTAGGGGTTAAGTCTCGGTGCTATCACCACTACAGCCTCCCCAGCCAGGGACCTGGCCCTCCTGTCTCACCTGCTGCTCCCCTCAGCAGTATATTTCAGTGAATCTACCTGCTCTGCTCCTCACTCTGTCTCTGGTAAGTCGTCTCACTCCACGCACATCTGGTCTACACCCCAGTTCTACACACACACACACACACACACACACACACACAAAGTTTAAAAAAGAGAGAAACAAGGAGGAATGGAGCGGCAGGACTGGGAAACAGGAGCGCGGGTATAGGGATAGGACTAGGGGTCCTGAGGGCAACGCTTCTGGAAGGGGCATTTCTGGGACCTATGCAGACAGAACAATTCAGGCTGGTATGGACAGGATCATACTCCCAAAGGACTCGCTTCTGAAGACCCCTTCTGGGACCACTTCATCTCCTGAGTGGACAGTGCTGGGCAGGACTGAAGGAGGACTATGAGGATCTGAGCAAATGGGGCAATGAGATCTCACTACCCGGCTCTCCCTCTCAGCCTCCAGTCTTCCCCATGGCTCCCATCAGGAGGTAGAAGACAGGAGCTGTCCTGGGCTCCCACCAGGCTGAAGTGGGATGGCTTTAACCCCAGCAGTTTCCACACTGCCCCATAGGGACCCTACAAGACTTTGGGTCTCAAAATCACTTTCCCTGGAGATCTGGACCCAATATCATCAAGACCCCAATCACCTTACCACCACATACCTGTCACACCATCATTTCAAAGATCTTCCTCCAAGAGAAGCCAGCCCTTCCTACCAAGGCCCAACACTGTCAAGTCTTCCATCAATTCAGGAAACCTGACAGGATATCCCAGTATCTACTGGTGTCTCCATTGCTGATAGGACCCCCATTAATATCAAGATTCCCCCAAAACTATCAGGCCACCCTTTCCCTTGGGAAATTCTATCACAGTCAGAAACACCCCAGCCTGTCAGGCGAGACTGCACAACTCAGGGACAGCAGGTTCCCCATGGTTTATGTAAAATGGCACCCCTAAGACTCACAGTATCTGATAGGGGCCCTTCCTGGCATTCCATGTTTTAGAGGATTTTCCTCCAGTCATATCTCTGGACACAAGACAAAGAATACAAAAGGCGACAGGGTGTGCCCACATGGAGTTCATGCTATTCCTTCTAGACCACATTTCAGGAACTGAAAACTAGAGAATTCCCCGCCCCAGTGGCCCTATGCAGCTTCAAATATCCACCGGGGCCTCTTCCGCAGATCTGCCCTTCCTGGGATGGACTGCATCACCCACGTTCATGCTACAGGTATCTAGCTTCATGGAATGAGCCCAGATAGGTGGGGCTGAGGTTCCTGCCCCCAGGCACAGAGTCCTTTCATGGTGTGGGATGAACTGAGGATGGGAAGAGAAGGATGGCAAGAGAAGAGGGACAAAGACAGTCAGTCACTCGGTTCCTTCCTTACCATATCCCTCCATTGTGGAATTCCAAGGAGTACAAGAATTCTAAATTTAAACCTGGTCTTCAAGTTGTTTTGAAAGTATAGTTTTCAAAGTAGGAAGATAGGTATGTTTTTGACAATCTGATAGCTTGATTTATAACTTTTAAATATTTAAATAAACGGTATATGGGCCTCCATTTGAACCGCTGCCATGAGCCCCACAAATGTTAGGTGGTCAGGCTGCCAGATTCCCCCTTCTGGAATCGCAGCTACAGATGCCCCTGAAAAATGGACATTACCTCTACCAGCACCCCTACCAGCACCTCCGCTGCCTCTCTGATCCTTTTATCAGCACTAGCTTCCGATTCACAGGCAGTGGAAAGATTCCTTGGAAAGCACCATTGTTTTTGATTGGCTCAGCCTGGGTCACATGCCCAAGTCCTAGCTTCAAAGGGAGTTAGGAAAATTAGTCTGTAACCTCTGGGAATTCTAGAATGAAAAGCAAGTGTTATCAGTGACTAAAACTAATAGGAAATTCCACAAACATAGAAAGGAATAACGGGTGTGGACAGTGAAAAAAAATGATAAATATTTCTATAGTTCACCCTATGGCTATTCAAGATCAACATAGATCCTTCCCAAAACCCTAGATTTCTTTAAAATACCCTACAGGTATCATCTAACAATATCATTTTTCTTATACAACCAAAGAATTCACTTTTCCCCAAAGAGAGATTATTCAGAGCCTTAGCAATTGGGCTGCCATAATAAAATGTCATAGACTGGATTACTTGAACAACAGAAACTTTTTTTCTCATAGTTTTGGAGGCTATAAGTTTAAGATCAAGGTGCCAGCATTGTCAGTTTCTGGTGAGAGCTTTCTTCCTTGCTTTCATGTGGCTGCCTTTTCATGGTATATTCCCACGGCAGAGAATGGTACTCTCTCCCTCTTCTTATAAAACTATAGTCTTACCAGATTATGGCTCTCTTCTTATGATCTCATTGAAACTAAATTACTTCCTTAAGGCACTATCTCCAGATATAGTCACATGAAGGGTCAGGGCTTCAACATAGGAATTCTGAGGAAACAATTCATTGCATAGGAAAATCCAACTCTAAATCCAAGGTCTTGAAGTAATGTCCATTCCTCCTCTAGTTTAGTTATAATATCATCTCTCTATTCTGCAATACCTGATACACCATCAACTCACCTGATCAGTCAAGATAGGCTGGGTTATGCTGCAATAACAAATGACACCTAATCTAAGAGGCTTAACACAACAAAATTTTATTCCTCATTCATAACAAGTCTGCTCTGGTTCTAGGCGGGTCTATAGCACAGCTGTACTCCATGTGGTAACAGTCCAGGGTGCCTTGATCTTATGCCATTCTCCTTCATCTTAACACATGTTTCCATGAGCATTCCAGCCAGGAAAAACAGGAAGAGAAACCCGTTCTTAGATGCATCTATCCACAAATGACACATGCTACTCGGCACACATTGATGAAACTGTGTCACACAATGTGTCTACTAGAATGTAGCAACTTCCAGGAGAAGTAAACCAGGATCTTGGTGAGTAGCAGGACCACTACAACAGTCTATGTTCAAGAATAGAATAAAGCAGGATGTGAGAAAATGTGAGTCAGTAAAAGAGATACAGACATCTCACACCCAGGAAAGAAATATGGATAAAAGATCTAGCCTTTGTTTTGAAATTGGTCCTGGGATTGAGCTAGCATTCATTACTTCCTTCTTATATTAGTTTTCTACTACTATATGACAAATTACCCCAAATTTGGAGATTTCAAATAACCAATTTTTATTGTCTCACATTTTCTGTGGTTAAGCAACCCAGGTCTGTGTTGACTTGGGTCCTTTCTCAAAAGTCTCACAAGCTGAATTAGGATACCAGCCAGGGCTGCAATCTGATCTCAGACTTGATGTCCTCTTCAAAACTTAGTGGGTAGGGCCTCCCTGGTGGCGCAATGGGTTAAGCACGCACTATGAAGCAAACTGCAGCCACTGCAACAAGAGGTGACCCACATGGCAGACCTCTCCTGCCTCGCCCGCTGCTCCCCTCAGCAGTGTATTTCAGTAGCTCTGCCTGTTCTGTTCCCTGCTCTGTCTCTGGTGAATCCTCTCACCGCACACTCCCCCACATACACACACAAACCTCTGGCCTGTAACCCAGCTCTTGTATGCGTAAATAAATAAATCTTTTTAAAAAACTCACTGGGTGATAGCAGTTATAGTGGTAGGACTGAGGCGCTCAGTTCCTAGAGCTGCCTGCTACTCTGCCTGCTCAATGAACAACACGGCAGTTTGCTTCTGAAAGACCAACATGAGAGCAACTGATGCTGCTTATTTCTTATCTCTAGATACTTTTTTAAAGGGTTCACCTTATTAGGTCAGGCCCACCCAGGGTAATCTCTCTTTTGATGAACTGAAATCAACTGGTTGGGAACACTAATTACATCTGCAAAGCCCCTTCACTTTTGCCATATGGCTTAACCTAATCACACAGGTGTTCTCATCATAATTACATGTCAGGAAGTCAAGGGGAGCCCCTCCAAGCAAAAAGTTTACACAGGGCATGAAAGGGTCCAAGAATCATAGAATTCTGTTTACCGCACTTCCTCTTTAACTTATTCCCTGTATTTCCAACAGACACTTCAGCCACTGACATCTTATAACAGCTAAGAGACCCAAGCCTTCCAACCCAAGGAATACTAGCTCCCAAAAGTACTGCCTGATAAGGTTTAATATTCTTCCATTACTTTGACCACTAGGCATGCAATTATTAGTAGGTGCCCAAGCAGCCCATGTATACCTAGGTAGCTTTGCACGCCTCCATGATCCCATCAGGTAGCAGCATTATTCCCACCCCGCCCCCAACCTGGAGAGTTAGGGTCAACCTCCCATGCTGATGAAATAACTCTGAGGCATGAGAAGCTCAAGCCAGAAGACAGTTTCTGCTCCTAATTCAAGGAAACCACTCCCTTCCCAGGAAAAATGGACATTATCTTCTCACTAGATAATGTTTCCTCTCCACTGTCATTAAGACCACCCTCAATAGAGGTTTTTTTTTTAAGATTTATTTATTTATGCATACAAGAGCTGGGGTACAGGCCAGAGTTGCGGGAGGTGAGAGGACTCACCATACAGAGTGGGGAGCAGAACAGGCAGACTGACTGAAACACACTGCTGAGGGAAAGCAGTGGGCGAGGCAGGAGAAGTCCGTTATGCCATGTGGGTTACCTCCCTGGTCGGCGGCAGGACTTGAACTCATGTTGCAGTGGCTGCGGTTTGCTTCACAGTGCATTGCTTAACCCACTATGCCACCAGGGAGGCCCCACCTCAATAGAATTTTAATGCTCAAGTGATCCACTGCAAGCTAGCCCAAATAAATGATTCAGAACCATACAAGCTGTCTCCAAAATGACCTTATAGGGCTGTGGTCCTAGGTAAATGTCCATGGGCCATAGCTGTGGACCAAGGAAAAGGGTGGTGATTACTCGGAGCAGGCATGCTGCAAGTGTAAGCAAACTGCTGCCAAGTTGGTATAGCATGGCAATCAGCCAGGTACTTCAGACATCATTAAGTCAGCTGAGTTAAAGGGCTCAGTGGTAGAGACTGGCACTGCCAACACCTTTACCACGACCATGATCAAAATGAACTCCCTATTGTCATTAGCTCCTATTTAGAGCCCCAAGGGTGTAGCTGATCAGCTAAACTAGACCACAGGCCCCCCTCCCTAGCTGCCCCAGAGACTGAAAATGTGAGTGTCTAGCCAATTGGGCATTTATGTGAGGACATTCAAATGCTGGTCAGTCAAAACGAAAGTCTGCTACAACAAACAAGTAAAATAATTTCACAATGAATATGTTATGAAAGCCACAATAAAAAGGACTAAGAAAGATTTAAAAAACAGAAGAGAAGGCACTGACATGTCTTCTATTTAAATGAGGTAGTCAGGGAATGTTTGGGTAGGTGATATTTAAGCTAACACCCAAAAGAGAAGCCAGCCATTCAAGGAGAAAAGACGAGAGTGGCTGGAGTGGGCCGAGAGAAGAGGGTTCAGGTGAGGCAGGACAGGGAGGCTGGGGTCACGTGACCCAAGTCCTTGCAGGAAGGAATATGGGCTTTTATGAAGAGTGGTGAAAGATTTAATCAGAGGGGTGGCATCTCATGAACAGTTTAAGATCCTCCTGGAAGTCTAGCAAATGGATTGTATAGGGAAATGGGAAGTCAGAGGACGCTTCCAGTAATCCAGGAGAGAAAAGCTGCTGGCCTGATCCAGGTGGTAGCGGTTGGAATAAAGGGTTCGAGGCTGACTTTATGAAACAGAAGAATGAGCTGAGATGATAGATTATACTTGGGGCCTAAGGAAAAGGGGAAAACCAGGATGACACCTGGATGGTAGTGACATTTCCTAAGATGGATGACTTCAGGAGACAAGTTTGAAGGGAGATGCTAGTAATCAAAAGTTTGGTTGGAAAAAAAGCTGTGAGAAAGCCAAGAGGAAATCCTAAAAGGGCGGTTGGCTCTGCAGGTAGGTCTGTGTGGCATCCCTGGCTCTTCCACCGGGTTCATCTCTTACTCTAGTTGGTCTCTTTGCTTGTGGATTCTATCATCTTTTCCAGTCCCACTGGTACAGTCAGCCCTGACTTCAGCATCCCTCCTCTGACAGCAGCTGGGGGGACCACCCCCATGGTTCAGCTCAGGAATGTAGATCCGACCAGAACACTCCCACTACACCGTCCCCCACATGGTCTCTCACCAGTCACCCTTCCCGTCTCACCCACACTGGATTAATCACGAATCCCTGTGCTTCCTCTGAGTCCTTGTGTTTGCTGTGCATTCCGCCTGAAATGTCCTTCCTCCTAACCCATCCTCAAGATTTTGCAGAGCTCCCACCTTGCAGACTCCCCTGCCTTCCTCTGACCCTGCAGGGTTCCCCATCTTCAGCTACATAAGTCACCGTAGCTTTGAATTCGGACCCCTTGTCACCTGAGCTTCTCCTCAGCAAGCTCAAGTCAGGCCCAGGAACCCCAAGACCCAGGGTGGTCCAAATGGAGAAAAGAGGGTTTTCAGGAAACCCTGGCAGTGGCATTACTTCAAGCTCCAGAGGGCAGGAGACAGGAAAGGGTGCATACTATTGCTCAAGAGCCCCCCTCCTAATGTCCTGTTTCCTCTGGAAGTCTGTGCAATATTCCACCCACACGCCACACTCGAATGCAAAGCCAAGCTCTGGCCCTCTGGCTGGGTAAGAACAATCTGGATCTAGACACAGGGTTTGGAGAAAAATGGGATATGAAGCAGACCCCCTCCCAGGATCAGGGACTTTCAGGAGCTGAGTCATCTGGTTTCTTGATCATTTCCAGCTCCTTTCTGGAAGCAGATAGCCCAGTCTCCTCGGGCTAGAATGCCCCCCTTCCACAACCCAGGAGTCCATAGTCTCTTTTCCCTAGATGCTGTTGCCCCCTGCAGGCCTTGTGAAGCTGAGAGTCACAAAGAGATGGAATGAACCAGAACACATAAACACAAGTGCCACCTGTATATATCAAAACCCATATAGACACACACCTACAGACATAAAGTCCACCACACAATCACTCATATGCATCAAAGACATATCACAGGCACCAAAGCAAAGGCTCATAATCCAGACCCAAGGACACAGCACACATATACAACACACAGTCATGGCACACAAACACATTAATACAATCTCTTGTCTTAGAGAATAGTATTTGAAAGACATAGGTTGAAAATACATCTGAGTGGGCCTCCCTGGTGGAACCAGAAGGTCCAACTCTCTGATCACAAGGCAACTGGCCCCCAACCTTAGATGCATTCCAAAAAGTTACCTCATTAACATAATAAGACACACCTTTATCACACTCAACACTTAGGAAATTCCAAGGTTTCTGGGAGCTATGAGCTAGGAACTGTTGATTAAAGACCAAATATGGGGCCTCTCTGGTGGCACAAGGGGTTAAGACACAGCACAATGAAGCTGTCCTCAGCCACTGCAGCACAAGTTCAATCCCCAGCCAAGGACCTGACCCACATGGCGCAGCTTGTATGGAATTTGTGCAAGACTGTGTGAGGCTGGGTGGGGGGGTGGGGACAGAAGAGTGATCGGAGGGTCCCATGAGGGTACCTCTTCTGCCTCGCCCATTGCTCCCCTCAGCAGTGCATTTCAGTAGATCTGCCTGTTCTGTTTCCCACTGTCTCAGGTGAATCCTCTCACCCCTTGCACCTCTAGCCTACCCCCCAGGTTCTTGTATGCATAAATAAATCTTTTTTTTTTAAAAATAAAGACCAAATATGTATGAAAAATATATTTTTGTCATTTGAGTAACCAATTCTATATATTTCTTACAAATCATAATCTCACCCCATGTTTTCACCAACCAGGAATTTCCACGAGCTTTGGTGTTCAGAGTTTTTATGGACATGTCACTATATAGTCATGATTGGACTGTTGCCACATCACCAGCTCTCCTTCCCTCCCTAAAGGTCAGATTGGCTCTAAATCCCAACTCTATCACGTGGTTGGTCTTTCTGGTGACCAGGCCCCATCATACCATCTCATCTCTCAACATAAACTCAGGTGTGATCCAAGGGGCTCATAAATAACAAAGGCATTCCTATCACTTGGAAAATTTCAAAGACCAAGCCTCCCTCTCAAGAACCAGGGGCAAACGTTAGTCAAATTCTTCATGATACAACAGAAGGGAAGAAATTTCTAAACATAAAAAATGAAAGCTTCAGGAGGCTATGAATAGGAGGAGATAGCCACCATCTCACACAGGCTCACAAAGGTACCCTCATGGGACCCTGCCGTCACTCTTCTCTTCCCCCCTCCCACCCAGCCTCGCACAGTCTTGCACAAATTCCACACAAGCAGGTCTCCTGCGCCCACACACTTGCTGCACCCAGAGCCTGCCCATTTGTCCATTTCTGTCCATCTCCACGGTCTCCTGTGCAGCCCCACTTCTCCTCTCAGCGTACTGATTTTTTTTAAGATCTTATTTATTTATGCATACAAGAGTTGGGGTATAGGCCAGAGGCAGAGGGGTGAGAGGACTCACCAGAGACAGAGTGGGGAGCAGAATAGGCAGACAGACTGAAACACACTGCTGAGGGGAGCAGCCAGCAAGACAGGAGAGGTCTGCTGTGCCATGTGGGTCCCCTCCTTGGCTAGGATCAAACACGAGCTGCAGTGGCTGTGGAAGCTCCACAGTGTGGCGCTCAAATCCTTGCACCACCAGGGAGACCCTCAGAGTACTGATTAATTTGTTCCCCTGAAAAAGGAAGGAGATAAAATGGTAAAGCGAAGTCATCGCAAGAATCAGTACATTGGTCTCAGGTGAAGGAGACTGAGTTCAGGTCAACATTCAGGTCCAAGTATGTCTATTAACATGAGATGTATAAATGTGCCAAATAGCTGTTCCCTTGTGAGTGTGCGTTCCTGTGCAAATATGAATCTAACTGCATTGCATTTATTCCTAAGCAGCGTGTGCAATCACCTGTACCTGTTTCCTGTGCACCGATATGTGCACTCTAGCCGTTCTATATGTATCAGTGCTTGATAGGTCCTAGGGCCTCTGGCTGCCCTTTGTGCTAGAGGCTCTGTCTCCCCTAGCCTGGGCTTCCAGAGAAGGAAGAGGATGGCATATGAGGGTAGGGAAGAGAGAAACACAGGTTTCCTAATTTCCAGTCAGGGTGTGGCCTTCCCACCTATGGTCCCACAAGCCCTCAGCTCTGAGCAATGACAACAACTGTGAAGGCTTTGTCTCTTGGTGAACCAACATCCCAATTCCTGGGAATATTTTGGTGTTGTTTCGTTCCATCTCCTCAAGGATGGCTGCAAGGTACTGTAGTATGGTGAGTAGGTTCCTCCCACCCAACCACCTCCTCCACCACCTGGATTTCACTCACCACCTCATTTCTCTTCTCCTGCTGAGCCCTCCCCACAAATAAGCCACTAAAAGCAGGTTCCCATATGTAATCCTCAGCTTCCAGGAAGCTGTGTTCCATTGGCTTTATTCTGACTCCAAGCTCACCATGCTGAGAGGTTATCATCTCTGAGCACCCCCAGATCAGCCCTGGGTGAACATCATCATCCAGAGACTGCAGAAGAACTCTGCCAAGGCAAACCTGACCCTCCCTAGCCTGACCTCCTCCCTCTGAGACCCTGCCCAAGACCCCAGCCCATGACCCTGCCTCACCTTCCTCCTCCAGAACAAGCATCACAGCAGTTAGCCCACAACTATCCCAGAAGGAGCCCAGTGTCTGACTGCAGGGATGTGCATCACCACTGCCCCGAGGAACCAAGGACCTGAGGGGAGGACCAGTCCTCCAGCTGCTTTATGCCAGACCTGAGCCTGCTGGGGCAGGTCCTGAAGATCACTGTGATCATAAGTGAGGTGTGGCAAGAGTACAACTTTTCCTCCATACCCAGATGGCAAAACTTCCAGTAAAGTCTAACTGGCACTCACAGATCTGTCAGTCACTTGTCTGTCTGTGGTCCAGGCAAGGGAAAACAGGTATGAGAAGAAGAGGGAGTTGGGGGATAGGAGGGAGAAGCAGGCATACCAGTCTCCACACTTCAGATGGAGGGAACTTTCAGTTCACTCATTTTTGGTCACTCTCTCCCCCGTAGTCCAGCCACAAGCTGTTCCTTCCTGGTACATTTATTTCCAATCTCCAACATAGATCACTTGCTCTTTCTGGGCTCTATCATAACACCTCGTATTTACCCTGCCAGTCTGCTATGTTTATTATGATCATCTCTTTCCATATCCCCATCTCCAGCCCAGATGATAAGCTCTCTGAGGTTAGTAGAAGACTGCCCGTCTTCATTACTGCTACATCGCCATGCCCAGCACACAGCTGACACTCAATAAACATTTGCTTTTTGAATGCGTTTAGGAACAAAGAAGAAAAAAAAAAACACATGTAAGCAGATAGGTCTCAGTTCAGAGGGTGGACTGTAACTCTGGCGATTAAATGACTTGGCCAAGGTCACTCAGTCAACAAGTATTTCTGTAACCTAGCTTGCCCAGACTGGAAGCCTAATCCTCCCCATACAAGTGAATTGGAGCAGACAAAATTAAGGTAGGAAAGAAGCCAAGAGGAGGTTGGGAAAACTGCACTGGACAGAGCCCAAAGTTCTCTTCTTGCTGCCTGGTGCCCGGGTGTCCCTCTCCCCAGGTGGCGATCCAAAATCTAACTCCATCTCTACAAAGGAGGGTTCTGTGCCCGACATCTTAATAATAAATCCCAATTCTGGCGCTTTAGATAGATATGGGTGCTACAAACCCTGGCTCCACCCCTTAGACTGACACTTAGACTCCACCTCCACTGAAGGAATGCTGACTCCGCCCCTTCCGGGTAATAGGCAAGCCCCACCCTAGTGCGCAACGGAGTCCCTGTGACGTAACGATAACGGTCTGTTTCCGGGGTGGAGCCAGGGAGGGCGGGAGTTTAGGCTGCGCTGACCCCTCAGCCCCCCTCCAGGTGACCCCAGCCCCCGAAAATCCTCACCCGGGCCCCCAAACATCCCAGCCTCATAGCCACCAAGCCGCTCGCCCTGACCCCCTAAATGCTCCAGGCCCCTAAAATGACAGCCTCTTAATCCCTAACGTTTAGTGCCTCCCAAATCTTCAATCCCACCCTAGCCCCATGTGGCAGTTGAGGCTTCCCCGGGGTACCTGTCTTATGTTATCTGAGAACAAGTGAGACTGGCCCTGAGAATGTCAGAGAAGGGCACCTGGGGTTGGGGAGTCCTTGATCCAATCATACCGCTCCCCAGGAGACGTTCGGAACCCGGGACATGTCGGGATTGAGGAGATACGAAGTGGCGCTGGAGGCGGAGGAGGAGTGAGTGGAGGCGGGGTTCTGCGGAGGAGGAACCTAGCCGCTACACGGTGGGGGGAGGGCGCGAGCCCTCTGGGGGCGGGAGGGGCGGGGGTGGGGCCTCGGAGGGGCGTGGGCTGTGGAGGGACCCGCCTCTAGAGGGCGGAGCGTCCGTGAAAGGGGCGAGGCGTCAGGGGGCGGAGTCTACGGGGTCAGCCCGCCCCGCCCGGCCCTGCCCTGCCTTCTCTCCACAGGATCTACTGGGGCTGCTTCTACTTTTTCCCCTGGCTGCGCATGTGGCGAAGGGAGCGGAGGTGAGGGGGCTATGACACCGCGGAAACTCCCGGGGTTTGGACGAGGATCGGTCTTGGAGGACGGATGGGGAGAGGAATTTGGGAGCCCTGGCCCCACCTCATGGCGGTGTCGGGTCGCCCCACAGCTCGGCACACCCCCGGGAGCAGAAACTGGAGCCTCTGCGGGGACTGATGAGCTGTCTGTCAAGCGGCCTGGGTCCAGCTCCCCAGCGCTCGGGTCGCGGCCTCCCCCGCCGTCCCCCCACCGCCACTGCCCAGCCCTCCGGTGCATTAAAGATTTAAACCGAAGCCACCTTGCTGCCCTCCTGACTCTGTCACCGATGCTGCTATTCGGGCTGGGTGCTCCTCTCCCTGCCAGCTGTTTCCTTGCTGACAGAATCTCCCGCCCTCCTCTGATAGGGTGCCTTTCAACCGCTATTCCCAAGGGTGTCTCAACAGGGTCACATCTCCCATTATTATTAGTGACTGCCCTCCACTCTTCACTCCCCCCACGCCCTTATGCACATCCATCACTGTGACTTGCTAAGGGAGAGAATCTAAATAGTCCTAGCCTAGTCAACTGTCCCAACATTATCCCCACATCGCTGTGTTCACAAACCCAGCTCTGCTACCACCTTCCTCCTAACCAGGACTTTGCCAAATATCTGAAGAATTAACTTTTCCTAAGAGTGGATCTAAAAGATTTTAAACCTAGAGTTATAAGAAGTAGATTGTGAAAGGAGGGAACAATTTCTATAGGCCATCTGCTACAGGGGAGTAACTTGGAAGTGTTGGCAGTCTTTCTTACAGATAATACAACTTCCACCTTCTCCAGTTTGACCCCTGGAATTTAGGGATAACTGACATCAGTACACCTAGTAGTTCTTACCTTCCCAGGAGAACCCAAGGGCCAGTCCTCCCTGCCACTCCCTTCCATCTTTTTACTCAGTTGACTTTAGAGTACTGATGGGCAGAGACTTCTGGGTGGGTCTGCTTTTAGTTAGGGACTGGCCACAGCATCAGAAAGGACACCAAAGGACTAAAGAGACAGCCATGTGTGTTGGGTGGGGAAGATGATGGGATGGGAATCTTTCAGCCTGGCATTTTCTCTGCTATAGCAGGTTGTGGCTTAAGAGAAAACTTGACCCTATATTTGGAGAAACCAAATAGGGAAAATGGGTGCCTACTCAGATAAATTTGTTTCTTGCCTTCCTAGGTCTCTGGACTGAAAGTCCAGGAAAGACCACAAAGTGTGTGGCAAACAGCCAGCTAATGGAGAAGACCTGTGACAAGATGATGGTACCTCAATGGCTATATCCAAGCTCTGAGGCACAAGTCCAGACTGGAGGGTGGAAGAGAGAATCTATGGACTCTGGTACTAGAAGTTCAAGTAGACTCCTTGAACTTCTTGACCCTTAGATTCAGAGGTTAAGTAGAATGACCATTGAGTTGTGACCTCTTTCATAAAAGGACCCAGGCTCTTGAGCCATTTCCTCACAATGTCTACATCACGAACTCTTTCAAAAGTAGAGTGCCCTGTCCAGTCCTGGGCTACATCTCACGAAGACAATGTCAGAAGACCTAGCTGTCCACAAGATAAACTCCAGGAAAGGGCCTTCAACCTCACCCTGGACAGGAGGGAGGAACAGTTCAAGCTGTTCAGCCTGAGAGGGGGACTAGTCCCTACTCTAGGAGCCGAAGGTCTCCCCTGATCATCACAGCAGCCCTGCAGCAGAAAGAGATGCCAGGGAAGGTAGGCGTCCCTGTCCCAAGAGCAGCCCTGCACCACAGGGGTAGCTGACCAAAGAGCAGAAGGCTTCAGAGGCACCGCTACAACAAGATAAGGGCTGGATTACTGAGTTATGACTCAGCTTATGTGTCAAATACTGAGCAGGATTAGAGCACTGAAATCCCCAGATCAGGAGTGAGAGGTTCTTCAAGGTGCCAGGGGAACCTAAATTTAGCAACTGGCCCCCACCCTAGGCCTCCCCAGCTTCCTGGAAAGGACTGGAGGTGGAGGAGAAATTTTGACTTGTGGGAAGGGGGGAGAAAAAGAAAAGGAAAAAAATTGCTTGATATGGAATTAGGATGGATGGGACAGGAAGGAGACAATGAGGCTTTAGCAGGAGGATGGGATGCAGAGGGTGCAGGGGTTGTTGATGTGGGTATTCACTGTACCTGCATGGGGAGGAGGGCTGTTCCTACAGGCCCACAGTAGCCCATTCTAGCAGGCTAGAATTTGATTAGGATAAAAAAGAGGTAATTGAGCTCGAGTCTTATGTCTAATAAACCAGTGATCGAGTCTGGGAATCCCAGGCCCCTACTGGCAAGAGCCTAACATTCCTGGAACAGGACTAGGCAACAACAGGAAGACAAGATTTGTCTTTCACCTGTTGACAGCAGTAACCTGGCACCAAAGAGTTTTATCTTCCCTCACTTGGCCTCTATCTGACTTCCTGCTTGTTCCATCTTCTTGGGGAAAGTGGTCCCTACTTCAACATCCCCAAGATACCCACACAGTAAATACCACTAGCTTCTCACTCAATGTGGCCAGTCCCAGCCAAGACTTCTCAGCCAGCAAGTCTTTTTAGGGACCCATGCCCATCAATTTCTCCTGACGAGGTAGGCAGGCTAGATGAAAAAGTGGGAAAGGAGGGGCCTCCCTGGTGGCACAGTGGGTTAAGCAACGCGCTATGAAGCAAACCGCAGCCACTGCAGCACGAGTTTGATCCCTGCTGCCGGCCAGGGAGGGGACCCACATGGTGCAGCAGACCTCTCCTGCTGTGCCCG
>JAGFMF010012211.1:60363-82457 GCA_019455555.1 Galemys pyrenaicus
CTCTCTGTGGTGAATCCTCTCACCCCCCACACCTCTGGCCTGTACCCCAGTGCTTGTATGCATAAATAAATAAATCTTTAAAAAAAAAAAAAAGAATAGGTATTAGAGATAGTATGCTTTAATTATCGGGAGTCATGGAGACCCCAAGCAATAGCCCCTGGTCACTCTACCCTAGCTTGCACCTGACGGTGATGCACCCCCATGTATGTACATTCCTCCACGTACTCACCCATCTTTTAAATATGAAAATGTCCATAGGTCTGGGCTGCATTTTAGGTGTATGTCCCTTTAGGCCTCTCTCACTTGGACTTTGAGTTGTCTTTCCTTCATCCCACACCACTCCCAATGCTGCCACCCTGCGAGGCAACACCCCATGCCCTAGCCCTCTCCTCTGCTTGCTGCCCAGCTTAGGAACACAGGGGAGATGGCAATTCTAGGCGAAGTGCTCTGTGGATTGTGGCAATTAGGACCCAGGAATGCCATAGGATGAGCAACACTTATATCAGCACCTGCCTCTGACTCAACTGGTGCCCCAGGGCACAGGCACCTAGATAAAAGGTAGGGGAGAGTAAGGGGTGTATCCAGCCTAGCAGCATGAAGGGGCTCTCACCTACCAGCAGCCTCCTGCTGCTACTGTTGCTCCTGAGTCCAGACCATGGAGAAGGTGAGTGCTTGGGGGTCTAGAAAGCAAGGGGTCTGGATGAGTGGGATGGAGGGACTCAAGAAACCTGGCCTCCAGCTGGAGGGGTTCTGATGGAGAGGTTCTAGATGAAGAGCCTCTGAACACATGGCCCTTTGTCTCCTAGAATTGCCACTGCCTTCCAGCACTAACTGCTGCACTCAGCTCTACCGACAGCCTCTGCCTAATAAGCTACTGAGGAAAGTTATCCGGGTGGAAATGCAGAAGGCTGATGGGGACTGTCACCTTCAGGCCTTTGTGTGAGTGCTAACTCTGCCCCTGATACCAGTCACAGTCCCAACCACTGATGCTGATCCTAACCTCAGACACTGCTAATTCTAATGCCAACTCAGGTTTTCATTTGGCTTTGCCCTGAACTCTGGGCCCTAACCTCATCCCCAAGCTCCAACTGTGACTTTGAACCTTTCCTTTCCCAGACTTCACCTGCCTCGACGCAGCGTCTGCATCCACCCCCAGAACCGCAGTTTAGCCCGGTGGTTTGAGCGCCAAGGGAAGAGGTTCCGAGGAACTCTGCCCAAATGAATTTGTGGCTGAAAAGGAAAATGATTGGGGCCCTCAAGAACCAAAATAATAAAGTAGCACTGTAAGAGTCTCCGAGTGTGGTCTCCAAGTTCTGTCCCTCTCCGGTGAGCACTGAATCTGAAGCTTAGAGACATGTCAATAAACATTCTCTTTATTCACACCTCCACAACCCCCACCGGGGACAAAGCCAAGGTCAAGGAGCCACACACACTCCCCATGCAGCTACATACACAGGCATGCAGTGAACACATGTTCCCTGCTTCATCTATACCTAGTCACCCATGAACACAGACATACACACCTACACACATTCTTCAGGAGAACTCCAGCTCTGGGACGAAATCAGAGGTTCCGGCACCTTTTAGCTGGCAAGTCTGGGACATGGAGAATCATAGAACTAGGCTCCAAACAGAACATCAAGCTGAGATACCCTCCTCTGTGAGGATATACTGTCCTGCCTGGTTCTATCTGTCCATCCATCCACACCAGAAAGTCAGTGTTACAGGTGGAATTAGCTGAAGACTTGCTGGTCCTCTACAGGTTTGGTGTTCCTAGAAGAAACAGGAGGCAAATCAAGGAAAATAGTAAGATTGGATCTTGGCCCAGAATGATCTTGGCTGTGATCCAAGACACCCCAAGAATAAAAGTGGATATCCAGGTCTGAGTCTAACATCCTAAAAATGAGGAAGGAGTCCTTCTAGGAGCCCCAACACCCTGCAAGAGAGAGTAGAAATCCAATTCTGAGCTCCGGGACTCAAAAATGAAAGCTCAATCTCTGAACACAGACATCAAAAGAATGATGAGACATCTTAACTCAGATTCCCAATACCCTTGCAATGACTAGGGCACCTGGTTCTTAATCTAGACTCTCAAAATGAGGACCCACAGCTCCAAGGCCAAACCTCCTGAAAGTCCTACTCACCTGGAAGCTTGTCCACTGGAATTATTGGGGCCAAGAACCCAGGCTTTTGGGGTTCATCCTTCCCTCCTGGTCTCAGCCTCAGCCTGGGACATAAAAAGGCAACTGTCTCCCTAACAATATGGGGCATCTCAATCCTCCAAAAGGGTTTATTAGTGAAGGGCAGAAGAGGAATCAGCAAGAATCATGGAGATAGAGGTGAAGCTGCGGGGAGAAGTTTCAGATTCAGATTCAGATTCAGATTCAGACAGGTTCAGTGAGAAGTCATGAGGGCCAGGGATGAGTGTGGTTTATAGGTATCAGAGTATGTGGAATCAGAGGCTGAGGGACCAATGGCAGTCACTTACCAGAGCCCCAGTGCCAGAGCCCCAGCTGCCAGTCCCAAGAAAGAGAAGATTCCCAAAGACGCCAGCACAGCCACCTGCTCCAGAGGGTCCCTATGATCTGGGATAAGGAGTGGGGGAGAATGTCACATGCCACTGTGAGAGCAAATCTGACCAAACTCGGTCTGGTGGCCCCTTCTGCCTGGGGCTGTCTTCTACAACCCATTCCCACCTACTCAAGCTCACCAAGTGGCCGAGGGTCTGGCTGCAGGGAGGGTCTTGGAGGAGTGGAACTATCCTCCTGAGGCCCCTCCTCCTGCTGCTGTATATGTGGCTTGGCCCCAGCTGGTATCGAGGGCCCTGGAGGGAGGCAGGGAGGCAGATACCTGAGGAGAACTGCCAAAACAGCTGCAGGGATGGGGAACTTGAAAGGGCAGGGCCAGCTTCTGGGAATGCAGCAGGGGTGGAGGCTGAGAGGCGGGGCTTAAGTTAGATAGGGGCTGCAGGCTACCAAGGCTGAAGCCTGGACCCAATGCTTCACCTGCATGGGCCAGGCCTGTGCCAGGCTGCCAGCTCCCACCAACTCATCTAGTTGATAGATGCTGCAGGGTGGGGCTTCTGCCCTTCAGGTGGCTGTGTCTCTTACCACTGCTGGGAGTCCCCCAGGCCTCCGGGCTCCAGGCACTCCAGGTGCCAGCATCCAGAAAGTCCCGGGCACTGACCCGCACGGCGTGGGGCAGCCCAGCCACAGCATCTGTGATCACCTCCTCCAAACCAGCTGGCTCCACCTGGGGGAGTCATGGGTCTCTGTTGCAAACTTGGAGTCTACCTCAGCCCCGATCTGCAAAGTACCCTTCCTCCCAATCAGCCTGGTAGAGCCAGGGCCTCACATTGTGACTCACAAGGTCAAATCTACAGTTACTATTTGGAAGACAAACAGGGCACAGTGGTTACATAGAACAGGCTGTGGTGTCAGGCTGCCTTGCTGCAGCATTTACTGGGTAACCTTGGAGCTCTCTGTGCCTCACTTTTTTTCATTTGTAAAATGAAGGTGACTACACTTAAATGAGATAATCCTGTAAAATGGGTTAAGAAGGTCCCTGGCAGGCAGGCAGCAGTCACTAGATATTGGTTATTATCTAAGGAGGCAGCTCCCCCAGAGCTGATGCTAGCCAGTCTTCGACATCTCCAGACACAAAAATTCACTACTACCCTCAGCTGGATATATAAGTGTTTGATGAGGATGTGGCTCTGGGTGAAAGACACTCCTTTTCCTAGAAAAGTTATTAAAAAGTCACTGCCATCTCCCCACAGACAGGCTTACATCAGAGTTACAGCCCTGAAGGGCAAAGACTGGATCTGTTGGTCCCCACCGCCACCCCAGCAGCCAACGCCAAGCCTGGCCCATGAGAGCACTCTGTCCCTACAGGGGGAGGAAACAGGGCTTTGGTGACCTGCCAGTGCTGTAAAGCCACACAGAACACTCAGGAACATGAAACCAGAGACAGGACCACAGCCCCAGGTAAGAACACACTCCAGGTCTCACCGTGGACCAGGCTGGATGCTGTGCTGGACGGTACTGCAGCCGGAACTTGAGCAGGAAGTGGGGCTGACGGGGCCAGGAGGCGGGGTACATCCAGCTGGCACGCAGGCGTCGGGGATAACCAGGTACTGACTCTACCTGCAGCCCCTGGGGTGGGTCGGGGCGCACTGACAATAGTGGAGACACAAGTCAGGGCAGGTGACTGGTACCCATCCCTTACCCAGAACCTCCCAAGGGGACTGGGGAGATCTTAAACTTAATCATCCACTAGGCTAAAGAGCTGTCATGCGCATTATAAAATGAGATAAGGGCCTCCCTCGTGGCACAACGGGTTAAGTCACAGACTATGAAGCTGTCTGCGGCCACTGCAGTATGAGTTCAAATCCCCAGCCAGGGAACTGACCAACATGGCACAGCAGACCTCTCCTGTCTCACCTGCTGCTCCCCTCAGCAGTGTATTTCAGTCAATCTGCCTGTTCTGTTCCCCACTCTGTCTCTCTCTTTTTTTTTTAAAGATTTATTTATTCATATAAGAACTGGAGTACAGGCCAGAAGTGCAAGGGTAAGAGGATCCACCAAAGAGTGGGGAGCAGAACAGGCAGAATGACTGAAATACACTGCTGAGGGGAGCAGCGGGCGAGGCAGGAGAGGTCTGCTGCGCCATGTGGGTCCCCTCCCTGGCCAGAGGCAGGGATGGAACTCGTGCTGCAGTGGCCGCGGTTTGCTTCATAGTGCATTGCTTAACCCTCTGTGCCACGAGGGGAGGGCCCCCCCCTCTGTCTCTGATGAATCCTCTCACCCCCTACACCTTTGGCCTATACCTCAGTGCTTGTGTGCATAAATAAAAATATTTTAAATAAAATAAAATGAGATGAGGTCTAGAGACAGGTTTTTGAAATGTTTGTTGAGTGAATAAAAGAGTGATTCTTCTTTCCATTAAAAGAATTGCCCTGAATTCCAGAAGAGCTTTAATGTCACCCTTCCACACATAGAAAAGACATGAAATATGGCGGCCTTCACCACAGGGCCTAGAAGCAAAGGCAGTTCTGGAACCAGGCAGCCAAGAAGGACTTTTGGGAAGGGCTGCAGTGGCAGCAGCCTCTAGGGATTGTGTGCAGCGGCAACTGACTCCTGAGCTCTGATCTCTCTGACTTCCCAGTGTCCGCATAGGCCATCATCTGTGTGATGACAGCCACCTCTACTGGGAGGAAACTAGGAGCTCTGGGGGGAGGGTTCTGTGTTAGGATAGCTGTATCTAGAGTTTACTTGGGTCTCTGTGGGGGGAGTAAGGGGTCTCTAGGGGCGATACTCACAGATGCTCTGCAAGCTCACATCCAGCAAGCGTGTGCTGGCCCCCAGGGGGTTCACCTCAGTCACATTGATCCGGTACTGACTCCAGAACTCTGCACCATGGACCACGCAGCGGGCAGCCCCCGGGGGGTCCTGTGGGCATGGCCAAGGTCCTGTGGATGAACTCCTCCTAGGCAGGAAGAAGTGACCTTGGACTCTGGCGATGCTTACTGAAGTCTCTAGCTGGAGCTCCCAGTCTCTCCCTCGTGTCTTACCTTTGACCATCAGCTCCCGGCACTGTCTTCTTCCTGGCAAGGAGGGGACCATGAGGTCAGAAAGGAAAATAGGGTCCTCTCCCCATCTCCGAGGCCTTCCTCGGGACCTCCATCCCTGCCTCCCATACCCACTTTGTGCCAACACACCCAGAGGTAGAGACATACACACCCGATCATGCACACACCTGTAGGAGGTGAGGTAGCGGGTAGGTAAACCGCTAACCTGACTGGGACTCCAAGTGCAGGAGAAGTTCTCATAGTCGGCTGCTTGACAGGAGACGACAGGGCGGGCTGGGGGGTCTGGAGACAGAAGGGACAGCTGGAGCCTATCCCAGAGGGTTACTTAGGGCCAGAATTCCCTCAGGAATCCTGCCTCTCATCATTGCCACCCGGACTCCTGCCACAACTCACAGCCCAGCTGCAGGGTCACCATGCCCCCAAGTGCACCATCGAGGGTCCGACAGACGTAGGTGCCCTCGTCAGTGCTCTCTGCCTGGGCCAAGACCAGTTCGTGCCCTAGTCCAGAGTCAGGTCCCTGGAGCAGCCTCAGCTCACCATCCCGAAACCAGGACACTGGGGCCCTGATGATAGACAGAGGGAAGATGTAAAGCGTAAGTCAGACCATGCCACAGGTCCCACTGGTTTCTTTCAATAAAACCCAAACTGCTTTTAACCTACATAAGCAGTCCCTGGTGGCCTGGCCCATACCTTCCTTCCTGTCTCTCCCCCCCTCACCCACTGCACTGATCTTTGGTCTTTCTCTTCTGGAGAGTGGCGCTCAGTCCCACTTGAGGGCACTGGCAGAGCTGTCCCTCAGTCTGAACGCGCATACCCCTGCTGCACATGGCTGCCTCAGTCCTCACCTTCAGACATCAGCTGCAGTGTCACCTCTTCAAAGAGGCCTTCCCTGATTACCAATAAAAAGGAATCATTCCGTTATCCTCTTCCACATCCCTCTCTTTCGATTTTCTGCCCCGCAGGTTATTACTACCTGGCAGGTATTACTACTAGGCAAGGTTCTCGTTTGCTTATTGTCTGTCTACCCCACTCGGAAGTAAGTTCTGTATCCCAGAGCCCAGAACGGGCCAGTTACTTAGCAGATGTTCAATACCTGCTGGTTGAAATTTTCTGTTGAATAAGGATGGTTTGGGGGCTAGGAACAGACAGAGAGGTACAGGAAGGACATGAGGGCATGTGAGGACTGACTGAGCAGGGCTAAGAAAGGGTCATGAGTGTCAGGGTGGGGACACTTACCCAGCAGTCACTCCAGGGCAACACAATGTCATGGGCCTGCCAGGCTGCCCATACTGGACTCCTGTGGAGAGCAGTTTGGAGGAAAGACTTCCTTTCCCTCTCTCTCACCCTCCCCTCCCCAGTCCTCCGCTTTGGGAGAGTGACAAGGTTCAGAGCAGACTTTTAAGCTGTAGGTGGGGCCAATGATCAAACCCTCCTGTTATAGTCTGAGTAAGACAGAGGTCAGAAGACAAGGTGCAGGGGGAAGCTGCCAGGTCGGATGTCAGGTGTTAGAAGTCACAGGTTAGGCCTGGGAAGAAGCCACCGTGAAGGCAGCAAGTCACAAGTCAGAATTGGGGTCACAGAATAGGGTTCTTCTCACCTGGGGGACCCCAGGCCTGGGGGCAGGGGGAAGAGGCAGATACCAGAGCTGTAGCCACGGCCACCAGGACCCTGCTCAGTCCCGAGCAACTGCTGCTCATCTGTGGGGAGAGAGGCAAGGTTAGGACCCCCCACGCCCCAGAGGGAAGGCTAAAGCCCGCGTCCTCCCCTCCCAAACCGGTGTTCTGCAAGAAAAACCGAGGGACCAGTGCAGAGAAGGATAACAGAAATCACAGGGGGATCTGATCTAAGCGTGGACACACACACACACACACACACACATACACACACGCTCCATCTCAGTCCTGGGCTTAGGGCCCAGAACAAAAGCCGGAGGCAACAGACTGTGCCAACACCACCACCCTCCCTACACCCCCGTTGGCGCCCACCCCTGGCACCAAGAAGCTGGCACTGGCTCAGTCACTCCTATCAACTCCAACCCAGCTGTTGGGAATTCTGGTGCCCACACCATCACCACCACCACCCCGCCCCAACCCAGGGCTAATCATTGCCTCTCACAGACACAGGCAGCCTCTTCACCCTGGAGCTGTAGGGGGGTGTTGTCATTGGTGGGTCTGAGCCCATCCTGTACTCCTGCCATGAGGCCTGGCTGCCAAGCCTCCTCTCCTCTGGGCTGGCTCCTTGCTCTGGCTACTTGGGCCACTCACTGGGCTGGACTCTGGAATCTTGCTGGTCCCAAGCCTGAGAGCCTGGATGGGGCTAGGGTGCAGGCTGAGGCTGCAGAGTTAAGCAGATCCAGATGCCCTGGCTGCTGCCAAAGGCTGGGGGCGGGCGAGGAGCCAGCAGATGGAGACAGGGTGGCGGGAGGGGAGAGGAGTCTGAGAAGAGCAGGGAGCCTGCAGGGACAGGGCCCTGGGTGGGGGTCACAGGTCCGAGATGCTCACAGATCAGGACTGGGAGGCAGTGAGGGTTCAGTGAGGCAAGGGCTGGACTGGAGTAGCAGGAATTTAGAAAGGCTGAGAAGGAGGTAAGCAACAGTGTATATGGGGGTTTGGGGTGCTAGGAAAGACAAATTCTAGATGGGAAAAGCAGGAGACAGACAATGGAGAAATAGGCATGGGGACAGGAAAAGGGCAGATGGGAGAGAGCTGAATTAAGGCTCCGGAAGAGAAAGTGCATTGACCCTTCCCCAGTGGAGCAGAGACAGGGGCCTCCACGTGTCTGTGTGTCTGTCTGAGTGTGCCCCAACCACATGTACCCTGCTCAGCCCCACCCTACCTCGGTGATCCCAGTGGCTGAATGTCCATGGCCTCCAGGACTTCCTCCCACCAGCTAGAGCACCGTCTCAGCTCCACTCAGTTCTGGGACCCCAGAACGTCTGGCTTCCCCTTCCCTGCCCCCGCCCCTCTGGGCCCTGGAGCTCAGCCACCCCTAGCCAGGCCCCCTCCCCCCTCCTTCCTCCTCCCTCCTCTCCTTCCACCCTCCTCCAACCCGAGGCCAGGGTAAGAGAAGAGGCCTCCCCCCAGTCTGGAGAGAAAGCCACAGGCACAGTTAGGGCCAGAGGAAGGAGAGGAGGTTGCTTATGTCCCTGTCCGTGAGAGAGTCCCTGTGTTTTCACACAGCCAAATGCAGCCACATTCACGCATGGATTCACTAAGCACAGTCAACAAAAAGACACGCCCTGAACACACGTGGACACAATCAAATAAAAAATCAGACACATACTCAGGCTCCCACTCTTTTCACACTCCGGCAAACAGTTCCTTAGGGCACAGCTGCCTGTGTTTTGAGGGGAAGGGGGCCCCAGGTTGGGGATATAAAGAAAAGCTGGAGAATATAGTTTCCCTTCCCCTGGATGTTCCAGTCCTTTCTTACCTCTTCTCTTCCTCCCCTCCACTCTTTGGGCCCCAGTACCAGGAAATGCCTTTGGTCCCCTGGTGCCAGATACACAAGACTCACACCCTGAGACCTGCATTCTCAGATACAGTCACTCACAGTCACACCTATACGCTCAGAATCCTCGCTCAGACCCAGACCCAGACCCTGAGACACATACCCACACCCTCAAGCTGACACACCTCAGCTCCCTCACACAGCCACACATGGGACTCCACCCTGACATGGGGACACAGCACTTCCCAAAAGCAACTCTCAAGGTTTAAGCCCCTTCTTCCAGGGAGCTCTCAGCGATGGCACACCTACATTTCCTCACTGTTACAGGCACCCAGGTAGCCAAGACAAAGACAGACAGGGGAGCCAGGCCCAGCGCAGAGAGAGAGACAGCGATGCAGAGAACTGGGAGTAGCAGGACTAAAAAGCAGATGCATGGAGAAACCTGGAGAGATATAACTGATAGCAGTAGGAAGAGAAAAAGAAATAGAAAGAAACTGAGTCAAGGAAAGAGAAAACAGGGAAGGGCAGACCATGAGAGGGATTCTGGAACACAAAAAGAGGGGACGCATGTGTTGGGGATGGACGGTTAACGCTGGACACTAAATGGAAATGTCAGTCCTGCTGACTGTTGAAATGGATCCCCAAGATAGGGAAACAGCTCGGCTCTCACAGAGTCTGACAGTTAGGATGCAGGATACACACACAGCTCAAACTCACTCTTGTGCTACTGCTGAAGTCACACACTGGCACACGCCAACCCAGCCACCCACTCTCACACTGGCAGACACAGTCTGAAACCCCACAGGGACCTTCCCAAAACACATTCCCCGCTGTGGTCACGGGCCCCCTCACACACACAAACACGCTACCAGACTCTCACCAAACACTGCGCATCGACAGACACACACATAATCCCACTCTACGCAGCCACACGCGGACGCAGTCACGTTAGCTGACAGTTGCATGGAATGACACTCAGAATGTCACATCCTGACATGGTCACACACAGCTCCGCAGTCACACACACTGACAGTCTGTCAATCACTCTGGGCCCTTCGTCTCAATCACCCCCACCCCCCACCCCCGCCCCGCCTCCTCCTGGCGAGGCTTCCTCCTGTACACCCGCCAGACCCACCAGGCCTCACCTTCTGCGGCGGCCGCCGCCGCCAGCGCCCTCTGCCCTCGCCCTCTGCCCCTGGCCTCCAGTCCCTCCCGCCTTGGGGCCCCGCAGTTGGGGCGGCTCCACCCAGGCACCAATGAAAGGAGAGGGGTGATGGGGAGGGGGGGTTCTCGGCCCATTGGAGCCTCCAACTGCCAATCACCCCCTCCACCCCCACCTCTGCCGGACACTTCCTGTCCTGTCCGAGACTGGGGAGCCTGAGGGCATAGAGTCTGGAGCTGGATTCCTGGGTCCTTGACTGAAGGCTTCTCCTCCCGAGAGCATAGGACTAGGCGTTTTCAGATCTCTTACCCTCCTGACTGTCTGAAAATAAAGCCACAATTTCAGTGGCTCAGGAGACACTGAGCAGGTGACTGGAGAAGCTGAAGGTGCCCCTGACTCCAGATAAGATAAAGGACTGGTGTAGGGCACTGGTCCACAAATTTGCTGGACAGGGTGGTTTTAAAGCTGCCAGACCATCCTCCATACCAATTAGATCAGAATCTCTGAAGGATGCATCTAGGCATCAGTATTGTTTAAAACTCCCCCAAATGATGGGAGAATATAGCTAATCAAAGGTTTAGGGTGAGGTGTGTATGCATGTTCCTGTGGATGTGTCTTAAGTAACTAGCCACGCATCCAGGGCTCTCATCCACTCCCCGGTCACTGTGGGCTCCCACAGATGTGTTATCATATCTGTCTGAGCTTCCAGACCAGGTCACCACTCCAAGACCCAGGTCCTTCCCCTCCGGGGTCTCAAGGAAGAGCCCTGGACAGGAAAGCAAGCAACCGGGTGCTCCTGGGCCAGGCCATCACTGTCCAGCCTGGCATGATTTTCCCTCCCGGAGACTTGGTTCTCTTGACAGAGGGTGGAGACAAGAAGCATTCTGGTCATGCTTGCATTGCTCACCAGCCTTGTCACAAACCCAAACCAAAAAGTTTGAAGGGCGCCAGGCAGTATCAGGTCTCCTGGGCTGCATAGTCTGCTGTTACTGCACCCTCATAGTCTTGCCAAGGAAGAATTTAGAGGGTAGGGGATAGAACCAGTCACCCCAAGAACCACCCACTGTTTCCAGGTCCTGAGGCTCCTAACTTGTCAAGCCCTTCCCTACCAGAGCTATCCTGTGCAAATATTGGGGCACAAGGGCAACAGGTGTGCAGAGCCTGTATATGCACGATGCACATGGGAGTCTGGAACAGCCAAAGACACAAAGCCTCGTACACGTTCCCCACCCGGCCCTTCAGCCCCTGTGGGCTGGAACACAGCCATGCTGCAGCCACTCACAAAGCCAAGGGTCTGGCCAGTAGCCCAGGGTCTGGCCACTGACCACTGAGACCAGGAACCTACTCACCCACTCTGCACCAAATACTTAGGCCCATACTTGGGGAACTGATACCCTAGGAATGGTGGTGAAAGACTCTGGTCTTCCCAAAGTCTTGGTCATAATCAATATAGGATTTGGGGGCCTCCCTAGTGTCCTAAGGGTTAAATCTCAGCACTATCACCACCAACAGCCTGAGTGTGATCCCCAACCAAGAAGCTAACCCACATATGGTGCAGCAGACTTCTCCTGTCTCACTTGCTGCTCCCCTCAGCAGTGTATTTCAGTACATTTGCTCCCCACTCTGTCTCTGGTGAATCCTATCACCCCCCACACACCTCTAGCCTGCTACCTCAGTTTTTGTGTACATAATAATTAAAAATAAATTTCTTTTTAAAGATTGTATTTGTTCTGTATAAAAGAGCTGGAATGTAGGCCAAAAGTGAGGGGCGTGAGAGGATTCACCAGAGACAGAGTGGGGAACAGAACAGGAGGACTGATTAGAATACTCTGTTGAGGGGAGCAGCGGGCGAGGCAGGAGAGGTCCGCTATACCATGTCGGTCAGCTCCCTCGCCAGGGATTGAACTCATGCTGCAGTGGTTGGTGATAGCTTGACAGCACTGAGACTTGAACCCCTGCACCACCAGGAAGGCCCCAATAATAAAATCTTAAAAAAAATAATACAGAATTTAAAAAGTAATTTCTTAAGCTTGGGTACCTTCTGTTACTCCACAAGTAAGAGAGGCTTTAGGCCAGACATAATACTAACTATTAACTTGTTCAGATTTGGAATAAAATCTTTGTAACTTTGAGTTTTTGTACATCTGTAGGCAAAGGAAAGTCACGGTCAGAACTGTTCCTTCAGACTTTAACCCCAGCCCCCCAAGGGTTAGAGTTCGCATTCCTCTGGTGTTAGAATATGTGATTAAAGTTTGAAAAGCAGTTTTATTGACCCACATCTGCCCAAACCCTAGTCCCTGATTGCCTCAGGCAGACGGGCCTGTGGTTAGTGTGGTCAGGCGATGGCTGCGGTCTCCCTGTCGTTCTGTCCCAGGCTGTAATGAACCTCAGGAAGTGCCCTTAGTCTCTCTGCAGCCTAGAAAGGGAACAAGGGCCAATCAGGGAGGATAAGAGCCACCCAGAATAGAGTTCTGAGTGTCCAGGAGACACAGGGGAAAGGCCGTAGGACCTGGAAACAGGTGGTAAGGATTGCTGGAGTCACCAGAGAATGAAGGAATTGTGTAGCTCCTGAGTCCCTAGGATTGCCCAGATTATAGGGGGTCTCAGATCATGATTACTGAGATGCCTTAAGGAACAAGGAGAGAAAACGAGACCCGAGGATCCAGGGTGCTCTGAATCCTGACCTGCTCGGGGGTGAGGTCCCGCTGAGCCTGGGCAAGCATTTCATAGCCAACCATGAACTTGCGGACAGTGGCAGAACGTAGGAGTGGAGGGTAGTAATGCGCATGAAGCTGCCAGTGCCCATCAGCGTCTGCCTTTGAGCCTGTGGGAGCCCCTGAAAGAAAGAAGGCAGAGAAGACTCAGTTCTTCAGCCTAGCTGTCACCCCCAAACCAGGCTAGGTGCCTGAAATTCACACCTGCTGTGCGCACACATTGGGAAGTACAGTGGGAGAGTTTCACCAGGTGTACTCTTCCACCCCCAGAAGTGTTTTGAGACTTGCAGTCCACTGGGGTGGGTCCCCGAGGTTCACAAATGGTGTTAGGGCCAGAGATGGATGTTCAAAAAGTCTCACCGTGCCAGCCCATGGAGTAGGGAAAGGATGTCTCGAATAGGTTGTCATACTTGGTCAAGAGCTTCTTCATGACAGAGGCTAGATCTGGAATCAGAACCTGATTCTTAGCCCGGGGCACAGAGGCTGGTCACCAGCCAGGGCCAGTCCCAGGATCCCAGTTGAGCAGAGACTTACCATCACGCTCGGCAGCAGTCAGCTCTGGCAGACGTCGCACGTGCCGACGGGGTAGCAGCAGAGTCTGGAAAGGCCACACTGCCCAGAAGGGGACCAGCACCAGCCAGTGCTCACTGGTTAGGACCAGACGTTCCTGGACAGATCAAATGGTGATGGGGTCATCAAGGAGGGTGTGGAGGTAAACAAAGAGGCAGGGAGAGAAGAAAAAATGCACCCAGACTCTCATCACTGCTTGCCATAGCCACCTCCACCAGTATCAGCCTAGTCTAAGGTACCATCTTTGTTTTATTTTTTTTTAAAGATTTATTTATTTATGCATACAAGAGCTGGGGTACAGGCCAGAGTCCAGGGAGGTGAGAGGATTCACCAGAGACAGAGTGGGGAGCAGAACAGGCAGACTGACCGAAACACACTGCTGAGGGGAGCAGCGGGCGAGGCAGGAGAGGTCTGCTGCGCCATGTAGGTCCCCTCCCTGGCCGGCAGCAGGGATCGAATTCGTGCTATAGTGGCTGTGGTTTGCTTCATAGGGTGTTGCTTAACCCACTGCACCACCAGGGAGGCCCACCATCTTTGCTTTAGATTATTGCTATTGCCTCCTAGCAAATCTCTCTGCAACTTCCCTCTACCCTTTCCCTTCACACACCTCTCTTTTAGGGTGAAGTTAGGGGCTCCTTGGGGACATAGAGCCCGGTTTTCACGCACCTTCCTGAGCAGCTCTTGGCGGCCATACTCCATGAGCAGGGGCTCTCCATGCTGACTCTGATAGGCTCTCTGAGATCGCTCCTCACGCTGGACAATATCTGGCAGGAAACTGCTAGCCCATACCTGTCAAGGAGTAAGAGCAGAGAAGAGCAGGTAGATCCTCCCCTCCAAGCCCCCATAGCACTAGCACACTTCCTCTGTTCCACCTTTACTCCATTTCCCCTCACCACAGTACTGACTATGCCAGTACTGGTGAAATCCACAGGAGCCCCTAACACACTTACCTGGCAGTGGGGGTGGGGGTTGGAACAGCCCATCATGGCTCCTTTGTTCTCAAAGATCTATCAAGTAGAGGTAGGACACTTCAATAACCAAAAAGACACCAAGTAAACGTCTCCTGAGTACACCCTGTAGTAACCGGAATGCCACCCCCACCAGAACCACAGCTGCACCACCCCTTCCCGGCCCCTCCAGGAAAGGGGGCCACCTCACAGACCTGCACCCAAGGGTACTGGGCACCCAGCTCCTCTGTGATTGAGGCCCACGCATCGACGACAGCCCGGATCTCAGGGACTGACATGAGTGGCAGCGTCACATCCGACCAGGGGTGGAAGCACATGACCTTACTAGGTGGTGAGGGAGGGAGGGATGACAGAGTATAGGACTTGGCAGGGCCCATTCCCAGTGCTCAGTCCAAGCCCTGGTTTGAAGGTTTTAAAAGGTGAAATCCACAGTTACCAAACTCCTCGAGCAGGCTCTGCTTGGAAAAGAGGGTGATCGCTGGGACCTGAGATAAAGGGGTATCACTAGAAGTCCCCCAAAGCCCAATAGAAGTCCCCCAAAGGTCCAAGCTCTCTGCACACCCCCCCATCTCCCCCAAGGATGGCTAGAGCAAGGTTACCTGGATTGGGGGCATCAGGCTGTAGAGCCGGGAAGTCGTTGTCAAATAGGAAGGTGCCATCATAGTGGGGATTCACCTACTGACAAGAATGGACTAGAAAAATTCACTGCCCAGTACCACCAGTCATTAGGTTAGTTTCAAGGGCTGGACAGACTTCCCCAGTGGGGAAGGCCTACTCGGATCAAAAGGACTTGGTGGGGTGTAACACAAAAGGTGTCTGATGCCCCTGTGGATGGGGAGCAGCTGTAAGGGGCAGCTACTCTCCCTGGCCCAGCTTGCAGATGTAGACTGTAAAGGCTTACCTCTCCATTGGCCCGTGTGGCCCCGGGACACAGAGGGTTGCGAGGATCATGGCGGGGCACCGTTTTCTGCAGTGCGGGTTCTACTTGCCCCTGCCAGGGTCTCTTCATTCGGTGAGCTGACACCAGCACCCACTCATCCTGCAACGGGTTGTAGCGGATATGCTGATGCTCTAAGGGCAGAGAGTTGAGATCAGTCAGCAAAGGACGCCTCTTCCCTGGGTCTCATCCACCAGCAGGCCCAACTTCGGAGGTGCTCTCGGCCCCACCCCGCCGGGAGCTAAAGGACCGGCGAGGACATTCCCAGCGTCAGGTTGGCCGGCGACCCCAACACTGGAGAGTCCCTCCACCGCGCAGGTGGGCGTGCTGACTTGGGTGTAGGAACGAGAACTTCCTAATGAATGGGAGGGCTCGGCTCCGCGTCCAAACCAATCCTGAGGCCCTGCGGTTACCGCTCGCCCGGAAGGTTGTGGCCGTGGCGTCCGCCTCTGGCGCCGGCTGTTGCGGCTCACTGTCCGCTCCGCTGCGCGACATGAGGCCACGGAGGGGAAACCGCCTGGAACGCAGGTGACCAGGTGGGACCGGCGGGAATGTCTCCCCAGCAGTCAGCCGCCGCTCAGCAGCCCTCGGGCTACCCGTCCCACCCCGTGACTGGCCAGCCACTGGCACGTGACTTTCCGGGGGCGGCCACCAGGCCATCGGGGGCGGATCTCAGGCAGCCTAGCACCGCAGGGAAGGAACTGCACGGCCCCACTGCCCCCAGGGCCAATCGCTACTGCAAGCACCGCCCTAAAAGCTGCTTACGGCCGGCCGTTTCCTGGGCTCCAGAACGCTCACAAGATTCCTTTGCTGCATTCATTCATTCATTCGGCAGATGTTTAGAGTATCTACCAGTGCCAGGAACCTAGTCTCCTTGTGGGCCAAAGGGCTGCTCCTGTGTGCATAAGGCCGGTACGGCCGCTACCTCCCAGAGTTTATAATCTAGGATAGAGTAAGGTATAATCTAAATCCACATATATATAAGGGTATAATCTAAATCCACAATCACTTCACTTAACTGCTCAGTTGCAATAGAAACAGATTGGGGGGAAGGGGATAGCTAAGCATACATAAAATCCCTCTTCCCTATTCTCTCTCTCTCTCTCTCTCTCTCTCTCTCTCTTTCTCTCTCTCTCACACACGCACACACACACACACACACACACATCCCTCCCAAAGGCATGTGAAGTTGGCAGGTTAAGAGGGCTATGAATTATCTGAAAATGTGTGCTGAATGTCAGGAGCCTCAGCCACCACCTGTATGGGGTTGGGGTGTTTCTTTTACACACCTCCTTCCTTTCTCCAACTTTTCCTTGTATCAAACCAAATGGCCAACAATAGAATTCAAAATCCGCCACTGGCACTTTAAAGAGCCATCTAAATACTGTCTAAACTACAGAGCCTCCCTATTGGCCTACAGGTTAAATCTTGGTGCTGTCACCACTATGGCCTAAACTCAATCCCTGGCCAGATACTTAACCCAGATGGCTCAGTAGACCTCTACTGTCTTGCCACCTGCTCCCCTTAGCAATGTATTTCAGTAAATCCACCTAATCTACTCCCCACTCTGTCTCTGGTGTCCTCTTACTACTTGCACTTCTGGCCTACACACAAGATTTTCTACTCAAAAATAAAATTTAAAAAAATAAATAAACTCCTTCCCCATCTCACAGTGAGGGAGAGAGTTCTCAAGGTCTTCCAAAGGATAAGTGGTCAAACAAATTTTTTATTAAAAATAAATTTATTTATGCATGCATGCAAGAGCTGGGGTGCAGGCTAGCCGTGTAGCAGGTGAGAGGATTCACCAGAGACAGAGTGGGGAGCGGAATAGGCAGATGGACTGAAATACACTGCTGAGGGGAAGCAGCGTACGAGGCAGGAGAGGTCTGCTGCACCATGTGGGTCCACTCCCTGGCCGGGGATCCAACACTTGCTGCAGTGGCTGCAGAAGCCCCACAATGCAGCACTCAACCCTTTGCGCCACCAGGGAGACCCCTCCTCTTTATTACACACGAATTGCATTAAAGTTCCTTTTATTGAAGGTCTTGCACATAAGAGTATGTTTTGTCTTGATGCAGCAGGTGGCAGAACCTATTTAGAGAGAGCAGGCTTGGGGGCTTGGGGTATCCCTCGCCCGGCCCTGTAACAGCAGGACAGTAGCAGGAATACCCCTTCCTCCAAGCCAAGCCAGGGCACCTGGTGTTTTGCAGCACAGATGCAAAAACTGGATCATTGATCATTGACCTGATCTCTGCCCTAAGGGCCTCAGACTGCAATCAAAGAGGAACTAGGTAGGGGGCAGAGGAAGGTCAGGAACTGAGAATCTGTCTTATCTATCCCATTTACTACTCAAGGTTGGGGATAAACGATCTGCATTTCTTTTCTTTTTTTTTTAAAGATTTATTTGTATTTATTTATGTATACAAGAACTGGGGTATAAGTCAAAGGTGTGGGGGTGGGGGTAAGAGGATTCACCAGAAACAGAGTAGGTAGCAGAACAGGCAGAGCTACTGAAATACACTGCTGAGGGGAGCAGTGGGCAAGACAGGGGAGGTCTACTGCACCATGTGGATTAACTTCCTAGCTGGGAATCAACTCATGCTGCACTGGCTGTGGATAGCTTGACAGCACTGTGACTTTAATCCCTGGCACCACCAGGGAAGCACAGGAGACCTGCTCTTATATATTTTTATAGTCTTTATTGTTTGGAAAACTGGATTTTGGAGGCAGCCCCATATTCTCAAGGACACCAAGGTTTCAGTACCACTTCCTGAATCATGCCAACTAAATTTCTCCCGGGAGGTCACCATATTGATGCCGAACTTAGTGCAGACACCTGATCGACATAATGCACTACAGCCCAGAACTCCTGAGCTCAAGCGATCCTCCAGCCTCAGCCTCCCGAGTAGCTGGGACCACAGGCTCGTGCCACCACGCCCGGCCCAGCTAAATTTCTTATCCCCTTGAGGGATCTATCCCCAGGAACATCTTCCTACTTCTCCTGTTACAGGGCAGGGAGAAGGGCACTCCAGAACCCTTAAACTTGCTCTCTCTAAGTGGGTTTTGCTATCTGTTGCATTAAGACAAACATATAAGACCTTTAATGGAAAGGAATTTTAATACAATTAGGGTACAATACAGAAAGGACAAAGAATATAGTTACTAAGTTAAGTATTTAAAGTTATTTATTTATTTATTTAAGGGTAAAAGTTTAGTTAAATAGGATTGGCTTAAAGCAAAGCCCAAAAGCCTGCCACAAGTATAAAGGACTTTTTAGTAGAGACCTATAGAAAAGGGTTAGAGTTAGACAAATTTGGGAGGAAAAGAGCAAAATTAAAATTAAGATGAAAGCTGCCATTATTAAGCTTTTAACGGGTTTTTTACCTACATTTTTTTAACAAGTTTAAGATTAAAAAGCAAGTGTAGTTTTTTTTACATGTCCCTCTGCTTTATGTGCCTCCTCCAAGCCTTCTTGCTGCTTGTTATACTGTTTTTTTTTTTTTTTCCTTTCTTCTTCCCTCTTTTTTCCTCTCTCCAACATTTTTTTATTCTTGCTTAGCTTTACTTACTTAGGGCAGAAATGGGATTTTGGAATTTCCCCCTTTTCTGGGGACTACCCTGTCACACTCCTCTTTCTTTATTTCAAGTTCACTTTTTAGGGAAAAGAAAAATTGTTGCGATGTGGATTATCCAGCGTTTTTCTTCAAGATCTCAGGTGTGATGTCTGCTATACTATCTGGGGAAGATGGCTGTGATCCCCAGTTTTTTTGACTCATAAGGCCATAGGACACTCTTCTTTTTTCTTTCTTTTTTTTTTTTTAAATAATTGCTCTGGGGGACCTTTTTTAAAGATAGGGGCCTAGATAGCACAAGAGGATTCTGCCTACTACAGGAGGCAGAAGCCAGGTTTGGGGGGTAGTTCCTCTTACTCAGGATTCTTAGAGAACAGTTAGCTCAGAAGAGTCACAGAAACTGGAGTCAATACAAAATTTTTCCCTTAGCCCTGCATTCTCCTTTAGATAACCCCCTCTTTATCTTTCCCTTCTTGGCCAAGTTTCTCAAAACACAGTCCATGTTCCCAGCCTTCATTCTTACTTGCACAGTACACTGTAACATGTCTTTTGCCCCATATTAACCAAGGTAAATTATCTTAGTTGCTGTAACAAACAACCCCCCAAAACTCAGGGGCTAGGGGCCTCCTTGGTGGCACAAGGGGTTAAGCACTGCACTATGAAGTATCCACAGCCACTGCAGCACAAGTTCAATCCTGGGCCACGGAGGGGACCCACATGGTACAGCAGACCTCTCCTGCCTGGCCCGCTGCTCCCCTCAGCAGTGTATTTCAGTTAATCTGCCTGTTCTGTTCCCCACTCTGTCTCTAGTGAATCCTCTCACTCCTCACACCTCTGTGTAAGATCAGACAAAAGGTCGGAGGCACTAGAAAAAATAGGCAGTCATAGTGGAAACAAAGACAGAAGTTTTACTGACTGCACACTCTCTCAGGGGAGCTCCCAGGGCTAACAAGCCAGGGGTGGGAAGCTGTGCTGTGAGGGGTTTTTATACCTGTGGATTAGGGAACAAGGCAAGGAGATAACAGGGCAAGGACATAATTGCTGACGTGATTCCTGAGTGGGGAGGTGATGGAGACAACCTGGCGGCAGACTTCCAGCAGCAATAAAGCTAACATCTCTAAGTCTAACACTCTGGCTTGTGCTCCAGTTCTCATCTGCATAAATAAATAAATAAACCTTTGAAAAAAAAACATCTCAGGGGCTTAGCACTAGAGTCTACTAGCTGGAAGCGGGATGGGGAAAAGTGTCACTGGAAGTATTCAGATTTCTCCACTAACTACTTAATTCTATGTAACTACAACTGATACAGGGCAACAAGGGGCACCAAAACTGGCTAAGGACACTAGCCAGTTTATCGTCACTGTCTGAGTTCTTTACCTGCACACACAATCGCAACACTAGGGCCTCCCTGGTGGCGCAGTGGGTTAAGCAACAGGCTATGAAGCAAATCTCAGCCACTGCAGCACGAATTCGATCCCTGCTGCCGGCCAGAGAGGGGACCCACATGGTGCAGCAGACCTCTCCTGCTGTGCCCGCTGCTCCCCTCAGCAGTGTGTTTCAGTCAGTCTGCCTGTTCTGCCCCCTACTCTGTCTCTGGTGAATCCTCTCATCCCCCACACCGCTGGCCTGTACCCCAGTGCTTGTGTGCATAAATAAATAAATCTTTAAAAACAACAACAACAATCGCAACACTACTCAGATTCTGAGAACAACAGCAGGATTTATTTAACAAACCAGGGAAAACAGAGTTTGAGGATAAAAAATGGTTGTTTACCTCACCTGAAGCATTGCCCAGTGTTATTGAGTTCTAAACAAAAAGCAGCTAAGATGACATTTTCCCGCCAGTGAGGACGAAAACTCCTCTCCTGAACAGTAGGCCACACTCTCAAGATGGTGTCTTCTGTCACTGGGACCTGGTGCACACTCCAGCCAGACTATAGGCCAGGTTCCAACTCACGAAGACACAACAAAAGATGCTCCTGGAGCTGCCGAGATGCCCCAGCATAGCACCAGACAGGTGAATTTCAAAATCGCAGCTGCAGAGACTAAATGATCTGCCAAGTGGTCACACTCACATGGCCCAGGCATACCCACACAGCTCAGCGAGGCATCTGCTCTAGGTCTTTGCCTTCCCTGCCAGTCTATAATAGCAGCAAAACCAAGAACAGTTTCATTCACTCAACTATTTGCAAAGCCTCCAAACTTCCTCTCTGAGTTTGGCTGCTGGAAGCCTGCACCACCCTCTGGAAGATCAGCATGGTGGGGGCCAAAATCACTGACCCTAGAATCACTGAAGATCCAGAAATACTGAACACCGAATCCTGAGGTTGTTTATGCAGTCCCTTATATTTCTTATCAGGCTCCACCCCAAAATGCCACACTTTGTTCACATTTTCCCTGCGGCTATCCATCCTCACCAGCAACTCCATCAAGGGGGCACTACCTGTAAGTCTTTGGCTTCTTCCAGCCACCAGTTACACAATGATAGATGAGGGAAACAGAGAAAGTATAAGTAATTTCAGATAACTTTAAGAATCATACCTGGAGGTGGTAATATTTATACCTACATCTCATTGACCGGAACATAATCATGTGGTTTCATTTAACTAGATTGTGGAATGTAACTAGCGACCCAGAAGCAAAAGCAAAAGGATGTGTGGATGTATAGCATTTATCTCTGCTACATGGTCCTGCTGACAAACCGAATGGTCATGTCCCATCATTTTATTGGACCTGTCAATTATATCTGTTTGACCCTTCATTCTATCACTCTCATATGTGAGGCAACTCTTTTCCAGTTCTGTTCACCTTTATGTTTTATTTATATAACTAGCACACTTAACACCATGTGCCAGGCACTAATTACTTTCTAAATATTAAGTCACCCAACCCTTATCACTATGAAGGTATGTGTATGAGGCAGGGACTTTTATATATCCCATTTTACGTATGAGAAAACTGAGTCAGAGTTCAAGTAACTTGCCTGATGACACAACTAGTAGGTAGCAGGAACCAGGTATTTAACCCAGAGGTTCTTTTTTTTTTTTTTTTAAAGATTTATTTATTTATGCATACAAGCACTGGGGCACAGGCCAGAGGTGTGGGGGGGGGTGAGAGGATTCACCACAGAG
>JAGFMF010012211.1:82508-102914 GCA_019455555.1 Galemys pyrenaicus
CCCCTGGCCGGCAGCAGGGATCGAACTCGTGCTTCAGTGGCTGCGATTTGCTTCGTAGTGCGTTGCTTAACCCACTGCGCCACCAGGGGAGGCCCTTTTTTCTCTTTTTTAAAAGATGTGTTTTTTTAAAAAAGATTTATTGATGTATACATGAACTGGAGTACAGACCAGGGGTGGGGGGTGTGGGAGCAGAGTGGGGAGAGGGTGAGAGGATTCATCAGAGACAAGAGACAGAGTGGGGAGAACAGGCGAATCTACTGAAACACATGCAGAGGGGAGCAGTGGGCGAGACAGGAGAGGTCTGCTGCACCATGTGGGTTGGCTCCCTGGCTTGGAATCGAACTCAGGGGCACTGAGACTTAAGGCCTAGGTCGCCTGTTTGACTGTAATCTTGGTCTAACTCTCACCTGTTCCCCTCTATTTTGTAATCTCTTCCCACTCTTTAGTAAAATCCAACCTCATCACCTTCCTGTTTGTTGATGACGCTCAATAGGTCTACAAGGAACTCCTCTCACATTTTGTGCTTCAGAACAAAGAATGAATTGCAGGCCTCAGAAGACCAACACTGTCTCACTCCTGGATACCGCTGCTCTTGGAGTGGGTCTCCAGCTGGAATTCTCTTCTCATATCTCTTAAAAGATTGTGGGAGTGTCACCGCCTCCAGAAAGCCTTCCCTAAAGCTCCCAGGTAAAGTACCGCCCCCCACCCTCTGTGCTAGCTAAGGCGGGCCTTAGCAATCTCGGACCCCGGAAAGGTCTGCTACCGGGCTCGCCAACGGCACCAATCCCGGAGCCCAGGTGAGCTGGCCTATCCTTTCCGGGTCTCACTCCCACCGCGGCCGTAGGACCGCACCGAGAGAAACCCTGCCCCAACGTTCCGACTCCTGCCGCTATTTGGGGTGGCCCCGCCCCCTCGCCGCACGCTCGGCCCCGCCCACACCGCGTTTCCCGCTTCCCGCGAGAAAATGTTTCTACCCGAGGGGCGGTGCCTGATGCCCGGAGCGCTCCGATTGGCCGGGGCGTGCCGTACCACGGCGGTGGCGGGGGAACGGGCTGTGGAGGGCCCCGTAGGCTCGGCGGCAGCGGGACTCGTGGCTTCAGGCCCCGGCTGCCTCCTCCGCTTCCCAGTGCCAGGCCACCCGCCAGGATGCAGTGGGCCGTGGGCCGGCGGTGGGTGTGGGCCGCGCTGCTTCTGGCCGCCGCGGCTGTGCTGGCCCAGGTGGTCTGGCTTTGGCTGGGCACGCAGAGCTTCATCTTCCAGCGCGAAGAGATCGCGCAGCTGGCCCGGCAGTACGCGGGTGAGCGGGCGGGGTGGCGGGCGGGGGCCCGGGGAGGACGGTGCCGAGTTGGGGGCCCCGGGGGTGCCATTCCCGAGTTCGGGACTGGTGCTGAGCCTCACTCTGTCGTTCCCCTGTCTCTGCCAGGGCTGGACCACGAACTAGCCTTCTCTCGGCTGATCGTGGAGCTGCGGAAGCTGCACCCAGGCCACGTGCTGCCCGACGAGGAGCTGCAGTGGGTGTTCGTGAACGCGGGCGGCTGGATGGGTGCCATGTGCCTTCTGCACGCCTCGCTGACAGAGTACGTGCTGCTCTTCGGCACCGCCCTGGGCTCTGGCGGCCACTCGGGTCAGTGCTGGCGACGGGCCGGATTGGGAGGCTAGGGCTGTCCTAGGGCCCATGCCCGCCTCTCTGAGCTTTGGCCGCTCTCTGTGATGGTGCATATACCCTGATATTCGGTGTCCATTTTATTGTCCCTCAGGGCGCTATTGGGCTGAGATCTCGGACACTATCATCTCAGGCACCTTTCACCAGTGGAGAGAAGGCACTACCAAAAGTGAGGTCTTCTACCCAGGTGGGTAGGGATGCTCTGTGCCAGACAGAGGTGGGACCCCTCTCTTGTGGTGAGCAGGGCTGTGGGAGGGAGCTGTGGCATGGAAAGGAGTGTATTGAGGGCCCTCTCCCTGGTTCCCTTAGCCCCTAGATGAGCCACAGGTAGTTGGTCGAGCCAGCACAAGGGCCCCTGTTGCTTTAGACACTTTTCTTCAGCCAGTATTCCAATAGTTATTGGAAAGACAATTGGGTACTCAGAAATACTCTCCTATTGCCCCTAGGGACAAGGTGGACAGTAGTTTTTCACTTGTTTATATACAATTTGTATAAAAAGTAGAGCTTTGAACTCCCACTAAGTTTGAGGTAGAGTGTTACAAGCACAAAAGTCATTGTAATTGAACAGCTACATTTCCCTGATGCTTAGCAAATCTTGTAACCTCCCTACCCTATCTACTGGGCCCAGCACAAGTTCAGCTAAATTTCTGGTAGATAAGAGGTTTGGATTGCAGTGTCCTTGACGCCCATATCATGGTCAGGTGAGGTGACCCTCTTGACCTCTTTACCTTCAGATGGGAGCCCAGGCCAGGAAGGGAAGGCTTTTTACTATTCATAAAGCTCTCTCCATCCCCTACCCCCTAGATAGCTCATGGGCCAGGGAAATGGCAGTGATGGAAGGACAGCAGCAGGGCTAGGATCCTCATGAGTGCTCCCTGTCCCTCAGGGGAGACAGTGGTACACGGGCCTGGTGAGGCAACGGCTGTGGAATGGGGGCCAAACACGTGGATGGTGGAGTACGGCCGGGGTGTCATCCCATCTACCCTGGCCTTTGCGCTGGCTGACACAATCTTCAGCACCCAGGACTTCCTCACCTTCTTCTATACTCTTCGCGCTTATGCCCGGGGCCTCCGGCTTGAGCTCACCACCTACCTCTTCGGCCAGGACCCCTGACCAACCAGGCCTGAAAAGAGGACCTGTGGATGAACAGGAGCGGGCAGGCCCGCACACATCCACTTACTGGATCCCTTGTGAAAAGACAGGGACATACAACATACAGATACTAAGTTCCTGGCGTACAAGCAGGGACATACATGCTTATATAACCAAACACAGAAATCCATGGGAACATATGGGACACACATTCAGATACTGAATCCTGTGTGTACGGGAGCATTCATGCATTCATACCCATCCAGAGAGGGCTCCCTACATATACCAAGGGGGCCAGTCATGGTCAAACATATCACAAGCTTGACTCACTAACTCAGGCCTTTCCAGAGCTTTCCTGCCCCCACTCAGGGCTCTGGAGTTAGGGATGGGGGTGGGTATTATACTCTGCCTGGGTCTGACCCCTCAACCTAGCAGCAAAGGGGGACCTGGGGGAAGAGGAGCTGCCTTTGGAGGCCCCCTTCACCTGCAGCTATGATACCCTTCCCCTTCCTCTCCCTGCCCTCACCATATGCCTTACCCCATCTGTTCCCCTGCTATGCAAGTGCCCTCATGGTTTGTGACCCACCCTCTCAGCAATCAAGTTGGCTGGGGAACCAGAAGAATGTGGAGAATGCTGAGGTCTGTGGCCTCCTGTCCTAAATGACTCCCTTCCTTCCCCCGGAAATATGGTGGGGAGAGCGACCTCGGCCCAGGGCCCACCACTGGGGAGAGGATCTGGTGTGTCTAGGGGCCATCTCTGGCCTAGAGAAGGCCATTTCTGCACATACCCCATCCCAGTTTCCAGACACTGTCCCTGATGCATTCTCTAACCATTTGTCTGTCTCTCTGTTAATAAAAACCTGTTGAACAGTTCTATTTCTTTGTGTGTGAGAGCAGCAAGAGAACCTGCTAACTCCTTGGGGCCTCAAGACCGGCACCTTTGTGTGATTCATTTTATGGACAGTGACTTTGGACCATGCTAGGGACTGTATACATTTGTGTGTTCAGTAATCACTTAAGAGGTGTGTTGAATCTTTAGGTAACTGGGTCTAATCTCATCAGTTTTGGGTTGAGACCTTAAAATCATCTTATTTAATAAGATTCTCCCCATAATTTTGAAAGCTGTACTTTGAAAATCTCAGGGCTGGGTGAGTTAATTAACCTCCTGGTCTTGCCTCTGCTTTTGCCATTCTGGGGAGTCTGGCATGGATGGCCACAGGGTGGCAGTATGCACCCACTTTTGAACCAAAAGGAACCCTACATCTTTTTTCTGCCTTTCTAGATTACGTCCACCCTTCACCAGAGCAAGAGTTCCTCCCCTTCATGGCCTGCCTTTTCTAGCATCCCCACTTCTGTGGGAGCTCACAGGAGTGGGGGACAAGCACACTATCTGATGTCTGAGGTTGGTAGGGCCAGACTAGGGTGAAGCAAGAGAAATGTCTCAGGCGTTTGCCCTCAAGGTACTTGCTTCTTCCCCCAGCGGTGCTCTAAGGTTGAGAAAGGCCCAGGTCACTCACTTATTGGAACTTCCTGTATATTAAATATGGAAGTAGTAAAGATCTGACATTCTAATAAAAATATCCAAACCTACACATATAACCATTTGGAGCTAAACATCAAGAGTCTGAGTTTGTGGCTCTGAAAGAATGAGGTCCAGGCAAGGTGACCTTTCTGACACCCTGGCTGGTACCGCCCCACTAGTCATGGGTTCCAAAGAAATCCTCCAAGGATTTCTCCCACCTGTAGTCCAGTTCTGCCTCTGGGCTCAGAGCCCATGTTTATCAGGGTTGCCCCAGACATCTTCCCATAAGGACAAGGCTCCCAACCTTCCTGGTCTGTTACTAAGTCCAGAGGGGTTTTTTTTCTCCACTTTGATTTGACACAGTTAATCACTCTTGGCTTCTAAGACACTTCTTTTTGCTAGATCCTTCTTAACCCCTCAACCTCTGGTTTCCCAGAACCTAATCCTCAAATTTCCCTGTATTCCCAGGTGAAAATGGTCAAATTTTGTGATTTTAAATACTACCTATCTCTTTTTCCCCCTAGTTTTTTTTTTTTTTTTTCCAAGATTGATTTATTTATGCACACAAGCACTGGGGTACAGGCCAAAGGTGTGGGGGGTGAGAAGATTCACCAGAGACAGGGTGGGGAGCAGAACAGGCAGATGGACTGAAATACACTGCTGAGGGGAACAGTGGGCAGGAGAGGTCTGCCACACTATGTGGGTCACCTCCCCGGGTGACAGGGATTGAACTCATGCTGCAGTGGCTGCGCTCTGCTTCATAGTGCATTGCTTAACCCATTGCGCCTCCAAAGAGGCCCTTTCCCCCAGTTTTATCAAGATAAAGCTGCATTGTGTTTGTCTAAAATGTCAACATGTATAGATTACAAAATGATTATCACATAAGATTAGCTATCCTCCCATAGTTTTCTGTTTTTCTTGTGTGAGAACTTTCCTGATCTATTCTCTAAGCAACTTTCAAATTTATAGTATTGTTAACTATAGTCACTATGCTGTACATTACTTGCCAAGAACTTATAACTGGAAGTTTGTACCTTTTGACTACCTGTTTTCCCCACCTCCAGCCTCTGGTAGTTACCATTGTGCTGTCTTCTATGATTTTTTTTTTTTTTAAGATTTCACATATAAGTAAAGTTACACAATATTTGTCTTCAACTTATTTTATTGAGCCTATTACCTTTAAGGATGACACTGATGCTTGTATCCTACAAGATGAGTTCTCCATAGAATAGCCACAGTCACTTTCACTCTTTGCTTGGACATTTCCAAAGGTGTCCCATCTCAGTCTTTTCACTGCCTCCAGGAACCGACACCAAGGTTCCTGACCAAATATCCAGCCATTCATTCACCTCAGGGACCCTCAGAACCAGCTGCACAGCCTGTTTGCTATTTTCTGAAACATCAGACAAACGTCCATCCATATCAGGATACTCGGACCTGCTGTTGTGACTGCAATGCTCTTCCCTAGAAATCTATGTGGCTCAATTTCTCCCCTCTAATTCCTGCTCAGTGAGTCCCTCCATATTTATATAAAGTTTTTGGTACTGCTCCCAATAAAAAGCAAACTGGGCCTCCCTGGTGGCGCAGTGGGTTAAGCAACGCACTATGGAGCAGACCGCAGCCACTGCAGCACAAGTTCGGTCCCTGCTGCCGGCCAGGGGGGGACCCACATGGTGCGGCAGACCTCTCCTGCTGTGCCCGCTGCTCCCCTCAGCAGTGTACTGTACTTCCGTTGATCTGCCTGTTCTGCTCCCAGCTCTCTGTGGTGAATCCTCTCACCCCCCCACACCTCTGGCCTGCACCCCAGTGCTTGTATGCATAAATAAATAAAAAATCTTTAAAAAAAAATAAAAAAAATAAAAAGCAAACTGATTTTCTTTCCCTTGAATGTGGGCTGGGCTTAGTTGTATGCTTTTAACAAATAATATATGACAGCAGTGACATCTGATTTCCAAGACTGAGTATTACTACCTACTTAGTCTTTCTTGCTTGGATGTTGGGAGGTCACTCAGTAGATCTGTGGAGAGGTTCCCCAGGGAGAACAGCATCCTACCTACAGCTGTGTCAGCCATTCTGGAAGTGGATCCTTCAATCCTAGCCTTCAGGTGACTGTAGGCCAACATTTTTACTACAACATTAGAGAAGCAGTGAGCCAAAACCAGCTATACTACCCTCTAATCCCTGACCCACAGAATTATGAGAAAATAAATTTGTTGTTTGAAGCTGCTAAGTTTGAGCGTAATTTGTTACAGTCATAAGTAACTAGTACACCACTCTTCCTATTTGCCCAGCCCAGGTTTTTCTCCATTTTAATTATCACCATCTGACACTATATTTGTGTGTATGTGTGAGTATGTATATATACATACACACATATACTGTAAATGCACCATTACAGCAGGGTATTGTTTTATTTACCTCAGTGTTCAGTAGTGCCTGGTATAAAATTGGTGCTCAGCAAATATGTGTTGGATGAACGGAGGTCCAGCTCTGTCCATGAGGTGTCTGGTGAAGTTGAACCAGTCCCAGTCAGGCTTCTTCCTTTTTCTCAGCCTTTTCCAGTTGCAGTCTTCCTGGTTTAGACCCCAAAGACTTGATTGATATCCCCCTCTCCTCTGCACCCTGTAAAGCAATTTCTAAATCCTCAGAACTAGAATTTCCCCAAGCCAGTAGTTATATGTTACACCTTTGCAGGAGGAATCTTACCATCTATCTCTCTCCAGATAACCTCCTCTTTCAGCTGCCAGCCAGGAAGCAAGCTGGGCACAGATGTCTCACAGTTGTCTACTCTGCCCTCTAGTGCCCCAGGAGAACCCCATGGCATGTTTGCCTTCCACTGCACATTCACTGATCCTTTCTGTGGGTCCAGCCTCAGAGGGGTAGACAGTGGAGGGGGCTTTACTCTGCCCCCAAGAGAACACTTACCACACAAAGCCATGGGGGAGGAGGGTCTGTCTAGCCATCAGTTCTGAAATTTGTGCAGATGGGCACTGGAGGGAGCCAAAGGTGTAAGCAGGAATGAGCCTCAGTGTGGCCAGGGATGGGCTGAAGAGAACAAGGCCTTATACCCCAGTGGCAGCTGGACTGGAAACAGGAAGAGCAAGGTAGTATCACCCAACCAGAGGACACTGGTGAGAACCGCTGGTAGTGTGGGCCAGGGCTAGCTGGGTCTGGAGAACTGATTTGGAGAAGAGGGGGGAGGTAAAAGTCACACATGGATTTCTGCTTTTTAGAGAACTTGACCCTGAAAAGTGCCTCACTGGCTATAAAGTCAGAGGATGATACCTACTGGCAGGGTTTAGCAGTTTCACACCCATGCTAGGTGTCACCCCTAAAGATGTGTGTTGTTCACTTGACATCACCTCTGGGTGGCACTCTTGATTTTAGTAGGTTCATACTTTCCAGCACAAAATACTGGGGAATGTATGTGGATGCCTGAGAGGAGTGGGGTCCAGGCTGCACAGAGGAGAAATTGTGATGTGTTGTTCAGAACCCCCATAAAAGAACAGTATCTTAGCATCTGGCAGATAATTGAGATAAGGTAACTAAAAGCGGTTGATTAACAGGATCTGGAGAAACATGTTGGGGATGGAGGATGTGTGTAAAGACAGGCAAATTGCTAATCACTAGTGAAAAGTGTGATGAGTACCAGAGGTCTGTTATGCTGCTCACTCATGTGGATGTTGGAAATTTTCCATAACAGAACATCATGTAGAGCTGCAAACCTGATGTGTCTGCATGTGTTCTATGTACTTTGCTGTGGGTGTGCATTTGTGTGAATCCACTGCTTACAGAGATGTATTGTGCAAACTGCGGTGTGTGCAGTTGGGGAATAGCACGTGCACAGGCCTGCCACACTCACCCCAGCTTCCTGCAGAGTGATCCCCGTTCATGATCAGTGTAACCAAGTAGGTGAGGGGACAAAGCAGCTATGTGCCTGAACTTGTGACAAGTGTGTTGGTGTGTGAACACGGCTGTTTGTATATGAATGCCAGACCCTGAGGTGGGGGCACGACCGATGAGCTTGGGCGGGGCCCTGACCCGGAGTCGGAGTCCAGCTGCGGTGGACTGAAAATCCAGTGGTGGTGGACTTCTCACTCTCCTGTGCAAGATTCCCGGCAGCTCTCCAGAGCCCCTCCCCATTGAATCTGGCCGTTTGGAGGGTGGGAGACACCTGTTGGGGGGCTGGGAGCGGCAGTGCCCACCGGAGACCTCTCCCTGCGCCCCCGCCCGCCCTGGCCCGGCCCGGGTCCCGCCCCCGCGGCCACGGCCACTACAGCCGAGAGTGAGCGCACCACCGCCAGAGGAGCGCACGCAAGCAGGAGCGCACCGCGGGGTACCCCCGCGCAGGGAACCCAGCCAAGGCAAGGTTCGCCCGGGAGGCGGGCGGAGCAAACGGAGCATCGTGGAGACGCCGGGGGCAGCGGGCCGCGCCAGGCTGGTGAGTGTGGCCGCGGGGCGCGGGGAGCTAGAGAGCGGGCATCGAGACCCCGCCGTGCCCTGCCTGCCAGGTCCCGTCCCAGTCCCGGCTCTGCCCCGGCAGCCCTCTCGCTATTCCCGCGCCTCTTCGATTCTAGTGCTCTGCGTCTTTGCGGCACGTCTCCGTCTGTTTTCCCTTGTCTCTTTCTCTCTGCCCCTGTCTCTTTACTGTCTCTGTTTCTTTCTAATCTCTCTCTGTCTCTCCTCTTGCGGCATCAGTCTTTCCCTGTCGCTCTGAACCCTTGTCTCACTAGTTATCTCTTTCTGCCTGTGTCTCTGTCTCTCTCTGGACTGCCCGTCACTCAGGTCTTTGATATGTATCTCTTGCTTCTCTATCTCTCCTACCTTCCTTCTCTAACCGAATCTGTCAATCGCACCACTTCCCATCTCTCTCTCTCCTTTCTTGTCTCTGCCTGTCTTCTGTCTCCGTTTCTATCTCCGTGTCCGCTCACCTCTATGTCACTCTCTACTTCTGTCTCTTTTCTTTCTCCATCTCCATCTCCTTATATCCCTGACATTCATTGTCTCTCCCTGTTGGTCTCTCCCTCTCTTTTCTACAGTTCTGTTTCTTGGTCCTTGTCACCTTCTTTGGTTTTCTCAGATCTAGCAGTCCTCAGGCAATGCCCATTTCTGTCTCTTTGGGTCTGGTTTCTGCCTCATGCTCATTTTGCCCCTCTGTCCCTGTCAATCTCTGAGAAAGCTACCTTTCTGTCTTTTTCCTACCACCCCCTGCATTTCCCTGAATCTACGACCAACTCCTCTTCTGTTGGGGATTGTGGGGGCAGCAGGGCCCAGAACCCATAATTCTCTCCCTCACAGGCAGCCCTTCCCTCGGGGCCCCGCCTGGTGTCCCCTCCACCCGGGGGACTGCGACTGGAAGCTGTAATGGAGGCCCTGCAGAGGCAGCAGGCAGCCCGACTGGCCCAGGGGGTGGGGCCATTGGCCCCTCCACACCCACCGCAGTCACCCAGGCTTCCCATGCTGGGTCACCGGACCCTGCAGGACCCTGAAGGGGCTTTTGGTGAGGTTGGAGCTGAAGAAGAGGACACTGCAGAAGAAGAGGAAGAGGAGGAGGAAGCAGGGGCTGTGGAGGAGGCCGCTGAGGATAGCTGTCCAGGCACCCAGGGCCCTAGTTCACCTTCCAACCAGCCCCCTGGACCTCATCCCCACGAGTGGACCTATGAGGAACAATTTAAACAGGTAGGACCCCACCAATGTCAGACCTTCCCCTTTTTTCCTCTCTGGGCAAAAGCAGGACCAGGTGATCAATAGCTGACCCCACACTGCCCTCCACAGGATGGAAAAACAGACACAGACTTGGAAAGAGACAGTGAGAAGATTGGAGGATAGACAGTGACAGAGAGGGAAAGCCGTATACCCAGTGTACAGACATACTAAGGAGAGCAGAAGAAATCAAACCTGGAGGCAGAAAGACTGGAGGTTCTTGGTGAGGCTGTAAAGGGAAAGCAGGAGGGTGTAGGAACCTTCCAGAATTCTTTTGAAGGAAGATCTGGAGGTTGGGGCCTCCGGTGCCAGCACCATCCAGGCCTACCTTCTAACACATCAAATTGCAAGGTCATAGTCCAGTGACAAGTAGAACACTTACTTCTGTCTCTAGAAACAGAATGAGGTCGTCATTATTTTGGAACCTCCTCACCCCCTTTCCTTGCTACTCTCCCCCTATCCAAATCCTCTGTCTGACCTGCATGGGTGACAGTCCTCAGCCTGTGGCAGCCACTACAGCTGCGGACCTCTGTGCAGCTGTGAGTGACCAGGACTTACTCCCAGGGTCTTATTTGAGGTTCTTTTTCCCTGTGGATGCAACCCAGCTGAATGTTACCCTGTGCCAGGCTGCCACTCTGGAGGCTTCATGCAGGACAAGGACTAAAGGGGTGCTCTTGTGGTGGTGTTCCTCACAAGGTGTTGGTCTTGCCTATTTTGCAGAAGTGCCCATCTGTGGTAGTATTCTGTGGTATATAACACAGGGACTGTTGCTCAGGACTCTGTTACTCTGGAGATGTGGCTCCAGAGATTGTTTCTCTTGGGTATAATTCTACGGGCTTATAACGTGGAGAATGTGTGTGTTACTTGTGGGAATTCATTTAAGACTTGGAATTCAGTACAGCTATAAAGGTGGGTCTTTGGGGTTTGTTACTCACTAGTGTTTTTGCTCTGGGAATTCTTTTGGGGGATGGCATTTGCTGATGGGTGTTACTCAGGGACTGTTATTCTGGGTAGGTAGCTGGATTGTTCCTGCTGGTAGTATTTGGAAAGGAAAACTGACAGTGGAATGGGGGGCAGTAACCTGGATGGTGTAGGGCCATTGCCTCTGTGGCAGCTTCTATAGTGAAAAGGTCATTGTCCCTGAAGATCACACCAGGTAGGCTGAGGGACCTCAGGTACCCAGGAGCTCCTGAGCATCTCCCCTGCTTGAGCAATGAGTTAGAGGCACCTTTGCCCTCATCCCCAGCCCTGGAGCTCTGGAGCATGGGGATGTTGTGCACAGCAGAAGTCCTTGCAGGGATGATTGGGAGTGAATGAGTGCCCTCTGTCTCAGTTTTCTCAGTGTGAAACACAACCCCAGCCTGACTTCCTCCCTGGGGTTCTGTGTATGCTCCCCAGATAGGTGGTTTGAGCTGTCCGGGCCAGTGGGGTCTCCGTGTGTGAATTAGAAAAAAGTGTCGCTACTTGCCGCCAAGGCAAGAAGACCTGATACTAGGGAGTCAGTCCACTCCTTCAGCTAGGTACCCTTGTGCAGGGTACAACTTGAGTTGGAGTGGGGAGGACAGGGAAGGAGAGCCAGCTGGGCTGGAAAATAACCTGTCTTTCTCCAGCTATACGAGCTTGATGCAGACCCCAAGAGGAAGGAATTTCTGGATGACCTCTTTAGCTTCATGCAAAAGAGGGGTAAGTGTGGTTATATGGGGGGAAGGACCCTGGAATGGCCCCCACTTAAGGAAAGACCCCTATTTAGGGGAGACCCCAGGGTTTAGTCCCAGGGTTGGGTCCTCTCTGCAGTTTTGAGCTTGGCAGCACCTGTCCTTTGGGCCCCTGATAGCGTCTTTAACCTCTGACCCTGCCCCCCTCCTCCACCCAGGGATTAATTAGTGGCCAGCCCACTGTCAGGTTAATGAGTGTGGGATCAATTGGGTGGGTGGGAGGGGGGAAATGGTTGGGGCCTGGCCAGGGCATAGGGGAGTTCTCAGGACTTGAGGGCTGAGAATGCCTTGGTCCTCTTTCATTGGTCCTTCCTCCAGGTTTGCCTTTCCTTAGTTTCCCTGGCTTCAGACAGAGGAATACCCCAGGTGCTCTACAGCAGAAAGAACTGGGATTAAACTTTAAGGAAGGACTTCTCAAGGGATAGACTGGGACTGTGAAAGAGGAGGAATTCCTTTCCAGGAATTTTTCTTTTTCAGAGCTAGAAAAGCATGCAAGAAGGGTCCAGGAGGGGAATAGGGTGGGCGACAGTCCATCACTTCAGCTTCTCCCTAGATTCATGGGTCCGAAGACTGACTCATTATCTCTCTCTACAAAGCTAATTAACTCACTCCGAGCGCAGCCTGATAAGCTGCTAATTAACTGGCTGCACTGCGGCCCCTCCCTTAGTGGCACTGCAGGCCAAAGTCCCTCGGGCTCCCCCCTCACCCGGTCAGGTCCAGTATTCCTTTCCGGTCCTTTCCTGTCAAGGACCCTCGGTTGGTCCCCAGACCCTGTTGCTCCCCAGGGAGGCTCATTCTGATTCTAGTGTCCCTCCCGTGTCCCTTCCTCAAGGTCTCTCCTCCCCTGGAGATGGGGTACAGTGGTCTGAGCGGATCCCAGCACTCCCTCCCACCCTAGGCCGGGAGCTCTGCCTCCCTTTGGTTCCAGCCTCTGTCTGCTCCCTCAGCAGGGGGAGGAGGGTCCCCCGGGGCCGATAATTTCCCCCCATTAATCAGGCCGCAGCTAATTGTTCGGGTCCAAAGGCGGCGGCGGAAGGGGACGGGATCGGTAAGGAATTAACTGGGGCCCATCGCTCAGCGTAGACAGGCCCCTTTGTCAGGGCTGGCCGGCGGGGGCGGCGCGCAGCCGGGGCGGCGCGGGCTGCGCAGCAGGGGCTGCTTCTTTGCCCATCCACCATCCCCTCGCTTGGGGCAGCCACCACAGGGCTGCTGCTTAGGGGAGTCGGGCTCTTGGGCCGTGAAAAGAAGTCCTTCCTACAGATATATTCCGGGGGGTCAGCAAACTAAAGCCTGTGGGCTAAATCTAGCCCCCTTATGATATAAGATTTTAACATTTAAAACATTTTATTTTTATGCCTCCTCATCCCCGGCCTCAGTTTTCACATTTTTTAATAATGGGGGAAATGAAAAGATGAACATTTCCGGATATGTGAAATTCAAGTTTAAATTGTAAACTTAAGGGCCTCCCTGGTGGCGCAGTGGGTTAAGCAATGCACTATGAAGCAAACCGCAGCCACTGCAGCACGAGTTTGATCCCTGCTGCCGGCCAGGGTGGGGACCCACATGGCGTGGCAGACCTCTCCTGCTGTGCCCGCTGCTCCTCTCAGCAGTGTACTTCCATTGATCTGCCTGTTCTGCTCCCTGCTCTCTGTGGTGAATCCTCTCACCCCCCCCACACCTCTGGCCTGTACCCCAGTGCTTGTATGCATAAATAAATAAATCTTTAAAAAAAATAAATTGTAAACTTAAATTGTAAAATGTAAAATAAAGTTTTATTGTAACACAACTGGACCCATTCCTTCAAATATCCCCTATAGCTACTTTCAGGCCACAGGTGGCAGACTGGAGTAGTTCTGACAGAGGTCGTGAAACACTATCTGGCCCTTTACAGAAGTTTGCTGACCCCAGGTTTGAGCTTCTAGTCCTTCCAGCTTTGTAAGCTGTTGCTGTAATCCCATCTCTCCATCCCTCCTCCTTCTCCTTTCTTGGAGGTCTCACTCGCCTGGTCCAGGCAAGGGACTCCACCCGTCAGGGAGAATGCCCCCAGACGAGGTCTTATTCTTAGGGTCCTGATGGTCCCACCCTCCTCCTCCCCCTCACCAGGAACGCCAGTCAACCGTGTGCCCATCATGGCGAAACAGGTGCTGGACCTGTACGCGCTGTTCCGCTTGGTGACTGCTAAGGGTGGCCTGGTGGAAGTCATCAACCGCAAAGTGTGGCGCGAGGTCACGCGCGGCCTCAGTCTGCCTACCACCATCACCTCGGCCGCCTTCACTCTACGAACGCAGTGAGGCCAAGCGTGCGCGGGCGGGACAGAGCGAGGCCAGGGAGGGAGCGCGGGGGGTGAAGGGCCCGGGGTGGGCGTCAGAGTAAGGGACTTGATTAGCTGGGCCCAGCCTCCCATTCCACCTCCACCCGGTCCGCCCCTAGGTACATGAAGTACCTGTACCCGTACGAGTGCGAGACACGGGCGCTCAGCTCCCCAGGGGAGCTCCAGGCCGCGATCGACAGCAACCGCCGCGAGGGTCGTCGTCAGGCTTACACAGCAGCCCCGATCTTCAGTTTGGCAGGGCCGCCCCCTCGAGGCACTCCGGGCACCGCCTCTGGCCCTGGCCCCGCCCCCTCCACGCCTACGCCCGGCCCCCGCCCGACCCAGGGTTCCGCCTCCGGACTGCCGGCGCACGCCTGCGCACAACTGAGCCCGAGTCCCATCAAGAAAGGTGAGGGCAGAGGGATGGAGGTTTGGAAATCTCTGAGATCTAGTGGGGCGCTGAGATACTAGAACATTAAAAGGTTGGAATTCTGAAGTCTAGGAGGCATTGAGTGTGGGGGTAGAGTGGGCGGTCAGGGCTCTTCAGTTTGGTGACAGGCATATACGTCAGGTCAAAACCTTGGAACACTGATGTTACTGTGGTCGGGGCTCAAGTTCAGGAAAAGGTGCTGCATCTACAGCAACTCCATTCCATACTTGCTCATATTTGCATGTAATTTATGTCTTCAGTGATCTAGATTATTTAACAATCAAGAGCAAGAAAATCCCCCCAGTTGTCTCAGAACAACCTAGATATATATTAGCCCTTTGGACACTCCAGTTTCAGTGCATTTAAGCTGACAGTATGGATGGGAAGGGAAGAGGAGGAATTCCTTGGTGCTTGGATTGAGTAATCTCTCTTGATCCCACTGGGTGAATAACCAAATGCAGAGACATAGTTAGCGGAATTATCTGTTCTTTCAGAGGAGAGTGCAATTCCAACCCCTCGACTGGCACTGCCCATGGGCCTGGCCTTGGGACCCATACGGGAGAAGCTGGCACCAGAGGAGCCCCCAGAGAAGAGGGCTGTGCTGATGGGGCCCACGGACCCACCTCGACCTGGTTTTCTTCCCCGTGGCAAGTTTCCCCTAAGGGGTAAGAAGGGAGTTGGTGCTGAGTGGGCTTTGGACTTGTGCACTGAGGGAGAACAGATCCACTTCCTGAGAGGTGTTGGAGGTGGGCATCTAGAGCCCCCAGTAAATAACTGTGTCATTACAGGTATGGGACTGGAGTGGGATGAGGGTTGTTTGCAGGGATGGAGGGAGGTATTTTAAAGGCTGAAGTCTGATTCCATAAAATGTGACTCCCCTGTCCCCTCCTGGACAGAAGAGCGGCTGGAGGGGCCTCTCAATCTGGCAGGCAGTGGGATCAGCAGTATCAACATGGCTCTAGAGATCAACGGGGTGGTCTACACTGGTACGGGAACTACAGGCTATCTACACTGGCATGAGATCAGGGGTATTTACACCAGCATGGGGATTTTAGACCTTCTCTACTGGCATTAAGTTCAGAGATACCCAAACTTGCATGGGAGACATGGGATTCAGGGGGCTGCTATACCGGCATGGGTTAAAGGTGGTATCCACATGGCATGGGGTCCGAGGCATGACCTCTCTGGCATGAGTACCATGGGATGTCTGCCTTGTAATGGTCCTCTGTATCCGTGTAAATATTTCTTGTTTACCTGTTTAAGGGTATCTACATTAGCATACGATTCTTTTAACTAACTCAAGGGGCTTATCCTCAGTGGTTTGTGATAGAGTTATGTGTGTGATGGTCTAGTAATCAGACACTGACTTTTGTTTCCTTCTTCTGTTTCCATGCCCACCCCCTCCTGATTGTGTTTACCCTCTACCATCTCCTCAACATCTGTAGGTGTCCTTTTTGCCCGTCGCCAGCCTGTACCAGCCTCTCAGGGTCCAACCAACACTGCACCCCCTCCTCCTACAGGGCCCACTTCCAGTACCTCACCCTGAGAGTTTCCACTTAGAATTTAAAGTCCCAGAACCACTGCTAAGGGGGAAGGAGACAGCCCCCCACACACACCTTAATTCTTCCAGGGTATCCACTCTAGGACCCAGCCCTGGGAGGTGACCACTCCCTCCATGCCATGTGGATTTAAAACCAAAGCTCTTTCTTTTGATATTGCATCTACCTCATTGTAAAGGGAGGGCACATCCTCCCTGGCCAACTTTAGCAGCATCTACCAAAGAGTTCTGCCCCCATTAATACCCATCAACTCATGTGCCCCCCTTTGTCAGTGCTCCTCACTGTTATGCTTATGCTAGGACCCCACCTCTCGGAGTCTTATCCGCTTCTCTTCAGAGCCAGGTGAAGGGTTGGGTTGGGTTGTTGTGAAGATGTCCCTTGGATCACATCTGGACAATAAAGCTGCAGTCCCTCCTCCAGTGCCTCTTCTTCTTGTCTGGGGTTGGGGAGGAATCATGTCGTCTATATATAGGCTGGTTTCTCAGGGGGGAAGACCGAATAGCAAAAGTCTGTGAAATGAGAGTAAGAGAGCTCAATATCAAAAATCAGAATGAATTTAAATCCTGATTCCGTTGCTGTAGTTCTGAGTGCCTCTGGCAAAACATCTAATCGCTTGAACCTTAGAAAACTTCAAAAGGTATCTCACAGGGCCTTTTACTGATCTATAGGAATGGACTATCCTGGAATAATGGGTGTGTCTATGTGCATTCACCGAATCCGGGGGGAGGAAACTTCTTTGGTACCCAGAGATTAGAAAAAGAAAGGCAGACGTCTACAAGCAGGAGCTGGAAGTTAGGGAACGAACTGACAGGTTAGCCGTTGCCTAGGTAACCAGGTAGCTTTTGAAACCTGTCGTGGTCCCGTCCTGTCACTTCCGTCACTAAGAGACTGACTCATGGCGTCACTTCCTGTGTGGCGGGCCAACTGTGTACTCGGATTGGCCAGTCTTCTCTATTTGGACGGACGTCCCGCCCTTTGGTTGTTCCCTGGATGAGGAGGGGCAGCGGTAGCTATGGCGGCTGTGACCGATGTGCAGCGGCTACAGGCCCGTGTGGAGGAGTTGGAGCGCTGGGTGTACGGGCCGGGCGGGTCACGCGGCTCGCGGAAGGTGAGCGATTTGGGATCCAGTGGTCCCTCTCTGGGACAAAGGAAGATTGGACTGCTGGTCTGGTCCTCGGGAGGGATGCAATCGCTCCGGTCCCGTCGACCCGCAGCCTGGCCTGTGAAACAGCAAAGTTCCGACACTTCCCCGGGGTCCATTCCCATGGGCACTGCGGATTAAGTCCTCTTGATGTGGGCTTGCAAGACTGCCTCTGTTCTCGCAGGCTAGTTGCGGAGGCCTGACAATGCTCGAGAATCTAATGAGAGTTTCAGTAAGCACTGAATTCTACAATGGAAGGGTGTCATGGAGCCCTGCATAATTAACTAAATGAATTGTGCAAAGAGAGATCCATGGGATCCTTGAGGTGGCAGAGCTGAGATGGATAAGGAAATCTCCATGGAAGGAAAGGGGTTGAATACTGGGTGTTAGATATGGACTGGCACCCCACACCCCAGTGATTGAATTCTGACAACTGTGAAACTCAGTTACCCTCCCAACCCCTTTTGATATGAGAAGACCTTTTACTGAAGGTGCAGTGTCAGGTATATCCTGGAGTTAGGTGTAACAGAGGGGCAATGTCTGTTTGTACACTTCTGTTGGCATTAGTTGTCACAGCAGATTGTGCCCCATTTGAGAACTGACTTCTTAGAATATTCTCTCCTTCTGACATCTACTGTATTAACATCCCTGGTTTCTTCCTACCACTCTGACGGCTGCTGCTGCTCAGTCTTACTTGTTTCCCCACATATTTGGCCTTTGAATATTCACATTCCTCACCTTTTAACCTAAAACCTGAGTGAGATCATTTACTTCCATACACTGCCCTCTGTTCAACCCTTTGGTATTGGAATACCTCATTCTCTACCTTAACACCTAGGTAGGTTTAGCCATAAAGGCAGGAACCATATATAACTTATGTTAATGCCCCATAAACACTAAAATAGTTCATTATCTCCCCAAATTATACTTGAAACTCCCCAAGGAATATATGAAGATTTCCTGAATGTGGGGTTGCATTTCCTTTAATATTGGAGAAGAGGAACAACTTAGATTTCTGGGACTGAGATGTTTTGGAGTCAAGGGAATGAAGGTTCTTTACTCTTCAAGCCTTGAGTCAGGTATTCAATCTTGGAATTCACTTTTACAGGTGGCTGATGGCCTGGTCAAGGTGCAGGTGGCTTTGGGGAACATCGCCAGCAAGAGGGAGAGGGTAAAGATTCTGTATAAAAAGAGTAAGTGCTTTCATACCTATGCTTCTTAGGTCTTGGCCTTTCAGCCTTATAGGTCACTAGAGTTGCTCTTGAGGAATAGACTGGGAAGAAATGCTTAATTGGGGTGTGCTTTCTGTTTTGTGATTAAGTTCCAAGCCCATGACAGTGTCCTAAATTATGGGATTAGAGCTCTGCCTGAAAGTTCCCCTTGGTGAAGGAGGGTAGAAGGAAATGGGATTTCTACAAGCAAGGTTCAGAAGCAGGAGAGAAATTAGGCACAGCCTTGCCTCTGTGTTGCCTTTTTAGTTGTGTGAGAGCAAGTAACATGCTCAGTAACTAGAAATCAAATAAAGCTTTGGCTGCTCTTGGTGGCACTGAGAGGCAAAGGGCCTTTTGCCCTTGGTAAAGATAGTTCAGTGGGAATGCTGAGGGTCACAGGGTAGTGTAAGTAATTGTGTTTCCATTTTTAAAATGTGAGGTTGGCCAGCAGTTAATCAGGGTGGAGAGGTGGGAAGTGGGGAAAGGGGGCCTGGTGAAGGTCTGCTGATGGACACTGAATGACAGCTCCTCACTCAAGACTGTTCCCAAGATTGACCATCCCCACTAATATCTAGAGTCTCACTGTCCAATTGTATTCCATTTCCCTCTTGCTATTTTTCTAGTTGAAGACCTGATCAAATACCTGGATCCTGAGTACATTGACCGCATTGCCATACCTGATGCCTTTAAGCTGCAGTTCATCTTAGCAGGTAGCACTAGACAAAGTTTGTACATGCATCTGGGGAGCAGGTTATGGGGGAAGTTGGCCACAGAAATGACCTTCTGGGAGTCTTCCCAGGGATATAGTCCCGGAAGCTGCTCTGGAATTCTGGCCTGGCTGTGCTCTGAGGCCAAGGTGGTCCTGTGGTCCTCCTATTGGCATTGGTTTCGGTATACTTCTGGGCTGGCTGCAGGCAGGCCATGCTGGCAGCCATAGTGGGGAGCTACTCCAGTGTTCTATCAATCTTCTACCTCTAGGATTTCCCCTCAAGCCTTCCTTCCTTCTGCTTACTGGATAGTGGAACTTCTACAAAAATGTGAGGGCTGAGAGCAATGCATTTAGAAGAGGCAAGAGTACTGGTTTTAGCATCTTTCTTTCATGTGAGAAAGCCCCAGAATTTCAGTTCTAGGCAGAAACTATCATTTTGGCAATGTCTGGTTATCAGTCAGCCTCTCCACGAGATAGGGTTTGCCAGGCACCTGTGTTTGTTCATTCATTCAAAGGATGCTTAATGATCATTTGTTGTGATGCAGCCATCCTAGGTGTGAGATAAACAATGATGAGCCAGACATCCATGCCCTCATGGGCATAGCCAGAGCTGAGGAAAAAGAGTCCCTTCTCTGGGGACCCGAGTTGGTAACCTAGCATGGAGATCAGACTCTAGGAGGGAGACTGAGGCAGAGGTAATACAGCACTGAGGACTGAGTGAGGATGTGGTAGCTCCTGATGACAGGGCTGTCAGAGCCCCCAAAGGGCCTCCTGATTAATTCTGGTAGCTCAGGCACTGAGTTCAGATCTTGACCCACACTGACTTGAGTCCAGCCCTTCTGTTCCTCCCTGTCACCACTGACTTGGTGTTCAACTCATTACACGTGAGCGGCTCAGTCACGTAAGTTATTTTCTTGTCCTAGTCTTCCCCTTCTTGCATGTGATTCATTATCAAAACACATTTCCACATGCCACTTTGTCTCCCTTGGAATCTCAGTGTCTCTCCCCTAGTTAGGATAAAGTCTTCCTTCCCTAGTGTGTCATTCAAAGCCCTCTACAGTCAGGTGGATTGACCCTCCCATCCAGCTGTTACCTGTGCTCTCCTTGCTTCACTTCAGCCAGCTGTTTCCCCTTCTAATTGACAAGTATTCCTTTTTTTTTTTTTCAATACCAAAACAAATTTTATAGGTCTCTATTTTGCATTAGACATTGTTCTAGGGGCCACGGGTAGAATCATGTAGTAAGAAAATATTTCTTTTTTTTTTTTTTTTAAGATTTATTTATTTATGCATACAAGCACTGGGGTACAGGCCAGAGGTGTAGGGGGTGAGAGGATTCACCACAGAAAGC